>JABUQX010121193.1:0-60567 GCA_015478945.1 Trachelipus rathkii
AAGTAATAACTATACGATCTTATTGCGGTTTTTTGGGCGTAAGTGTGGCTGTGAGCAATTTCAACTTCCATAAATCCCATTGTGCTTTTTACTAAATCTTCATTTAGGGCTTTCGAGAGATCTTCCTTGTAAAATGTTTACAACAAATATTCAATATTTTTTATATATGACACAATTACACCGTTCGGTTAATGACAAATTGCAAAGAAATACTATAAAAAACCTATTCTCTTCCTAATAGAAGTTGATAAATATTAAAATCTATCCAAAAATGGTATAAAAATTGGATTTAATCAAATAAATAATGATTATGTGGTCGGAAGTAGGAATAGTTGGGTCAGAATTTTTGGATAAAATTGTTAATTTTTGGGTACATAGCAATTTCAAATACTCAGTTTCAAGATTCTACCACAAATCACGCAAACAATCAACTTGAAATTCTAATGTTGTATATTTCTCTGATGGTTTCAAGTTAAGTTTTAAAACTAATGCGACTAATACGAAATTATGCTCCTGACTGGGCGACGAATTATATAATAAATTAAATATTAACTTCCTGGATTTTTTATTTATTAACGGATATGAAACCTAATAAAAATATTTATATTCAGTGTCTAGAAAAAAATTTCGGGGGGGCCATGGGCCCCCCTGGCCCCCCCCCCTAATATCGCACTGTATCATATATATATAAATATTAAATTATATATATATTATATATATATAATATAATATATATATATATAATAATATATATTTATATATATATATATATATATATTATATATATATTATATATATATATATATATTATATATATATAATATAATATATATTAATTAATATTATAATATATATATTAAATATATATATATATATATAATTAATATATTAATTAATAGTATATATTTATATACTATATATATTATAATATATATTATAATATATATATAATTAATATATATATTTATATATATATATATATATATATATATTAATATATATATATATATATATATATATATATTAATATATATATTATTAATATATATATAACCAAATATAATTATATATACATATAATATTAGATATATATAATTAGATATTTCTGCGACATCAAAGCTGATTATAAAGTGATATATTATATATATATATATATATATAGAAAGATTAATATATTGAGTTTGATAGAGGTGGGAAAAGAAAATGTAAGATAATAAATATAAAAATTAAATATAACTCATTTAATATCAAATAGAATTTGGTAATCACTATAAATACAAAAATTATAATTAATATACTTATATATATAAATATAGGAAATAATGTAATACTCACTATTCATAATATATATATATACTATATATATATACCATATACTACATACTACAGTATTAATTAAGATGAGTCGCTATTCGATATAACCTATTTATTTAAATACTATTATATATATTTATATTTACAATTTTGATCAATACTTTATCAATTCTATACATTTTATAGCTGCCATTTTCAATCTATTTCAAGTTCAACTTTAAATTTACATTTATATATAATATATATATTAATTATAATGATCATATATTATATATATATAATATATATAACTTATATATATTATACTAAAAGGATTTTTTAATGGGGTCATATTCATTAAAGTTATCAGCATTAAAAAAATTTTACAAAAACTTAATATAAATTAGTAATACTAATATATCGTATCATTATATTATTATATTATATACATGATATATTATTTATTTTATATGATATATATATACATAAATATACTAATAAATAAGTATTATAGTTTATGAACCAAATATACGAGTATATTAACGAAAATATATCATCTCGATATAATTATATTTAACAGATTACATATACCTTTTCCTAAATATATTAGGTATATATATATTTATATTATAGCTCAATTATAATATACTATATATATATAAGTTACGCTTATATATATAGTATATATATATATAAATAAATCTAGATTAATAATACATATAAAAATTACTTAATATTTTATTTTAATACTGCTATAAATATTACTAATAATAGTATTATCAATTATATCCATCCTTTCATACAAAAAAAAAATAACAGATATTAAATTTATAATTTTAAATTATAATTATAATATTATATATATATATTATATAATAATATATATTTGAGTTATTAGATACTTAATAATATACTTATAAACTTAATTTATGTATATTGAACTTTTATATTTATTAGCATTCTACTGTTATATTATATATATGTAACTTTAAATATTAATAATTTAAACTTTTAGGCTAATCTCCCTTGAGGCAGATAGTTATTGACTATGAGCTTTTAAATATTTTATCCGTATATCTTAAATCAGTTATATAAGGCGATAAGTTAATCTATGATACTTATATATATTACATATTTTAATTATTATATAAACTTTAAGTATATAGCAATAATATTGTAATACACGATTTTAAATTATTACTAGATTTATGTTTGACATAATTATTATATTCTTCAGGTTATCATTTTAGCTTATGTTTTCACCCTTGAATAATAACATCTTATTTACATCCAGCCGGGCATAGACCCTACTTTTGATTGACTCAATATTATGGAGGGGGTGTTGCACAATCGTCCTCACATATAGTCAACTATTAACATATGACAACATTGACATTTATAAACCAGTAATTGATGGAACAAACTCTCTAATGGCTTTGAAGTGGGGGACGAGAATTTTCAAAAAATTCTAAGCTTCTAAGGAAACACATAGAAGATGACAAAGAGAATTCCACATGAATAAGCACTGTATGTGACAGAGACAAGTAAGCGAGAAGCATCTTCCGGTGTGCGAGGTCGTTAACGCTAAGCCTGAGTAGTTTTACACCTTTTTACTATACAAAGATTATCAGCTAAATATCCATGTGCAGACTAGCTAGGCAAAACACTCGGCGCTATTTTATATGGGCATAAGCTATCACTAGGTGCTGCTTATCAGAGGGTGCGTGACGTAAGGTAGGAGGTAACGCGGATTGATAGAGGCTCGCACCATAGATGCAACCCTGTCCGCGGCGGTACACATATAAGGGCATCAAGATATGCAGTAACACAGAGAGATAAAGCAGCATAAACCAAGCATACGCGAACATGCGAGTGCCCAAAAGGATATATATACGTTACAGTGCGTGGCCCAGTGAAAAGTGAAAGTAACAGAACAGTTTTAAAATAGCTTTTGGCCTCTATGACATCACAGGAGACCAACACACATAACCAGAAAAAGCAGGAGGGTGGAAAGAAAAAAAGCCCTGAGCTAGACCCCATACCAGATATGAGAGATTCTCACGATTAACTACCAACAAGGTGGATGAGCCTTGTAATAGCTGGGTCGCAATTGGGAAGAGGAAAAAAAGTCTCGCAGTGTAAACAGAACCGCCAGTTTCTTTGAGGCCGCCCTAAAGCAAACCGTTGTAGAATGTGAGCGTATTCACAAGACATTTTTTTCGATTACTATGTATTATGATTACAACCTGTATATTTAATCATCCTTACAGCACACCAATATATATACAAGTAAGTGGCTGATATATATACCAACTACCACAAAAAAATATATCGTATAGCATATAATGGGCACTTAATCATTTAGGTTATATAATATATATATATATAATATATATAATATATATTTATATATATATATATTAATATATATATATATATTATATATATATTATATATATATATATATATATATTAAATCCTATGTGTGTGTGGGTGTGTGTGTAATAGTGAGTGAGCGTGTTTGTAGGTGTATATGATGTAATCATTTTTGCATATATATCGACTTTGGCAAGTTATAACAAGGCTTATTCGTCCAAATCAGCTAAAGTTAGATCAAAATCTTGGATGAAATTTCTTTTCAAGTATGGAGGTTATACGTCCTCCAAATTACAAGTGATCAATTTTCTACTTCGAGTTTCAGAGACAGTTTTTTATTTTTTACTTTTTCTTCATTCTTTTTTTAGTACTTTTCGAGTCTTTTTTTCTTTTTCTCACTCCCTCACCCTTTTATTTTTTCTTTTTCTTAGAGGGGTCTTCTTCATTAAATATTAATTACTTTGTGTTTCTATTCTGTTTTTTTTTTCTTTCTTTTTTTTTTAAATGTTTTAAGCTTTTTAAAAAATGAATTTAAATAGTGTTTAATATTATTTTTTGTTCTATTTATTTATTCATTTATTTATATTTAATCATAATAATTATTTTCCTTATTTCTAAAAATAATATTTTTATAGTTTATTTTTCTTTGTTTTTTTAAATATAAATTTAGTTATTAAGTTTATTGGTTAATTAATATAATTAATGTCTATTAAATCCTATATATATTTTTTGTCATAACTTTTCTCTTCACAGAGATCTATATTATATGTAATAATATATATAGTTTATATAAATAAATTATATTTAATATAAATAATATTAATATATAATATATATATATATATATATATATTTGTTTATATAAATGAAAACATAATTTAAATTAATATAATTTATAATTATTAAATTAATATAAATTATAATATATAAAATATATTAGTCATTATATTAAATTATTTAATAAAGTTTTGGAGATATATATATATTTATATGTACTGTATACTTAAACCTTAATATATTTTAGATTTCATTCATAAAAGATTTTGTGGTATCAAATTGTTAACCATACTAAAATCACTCAATAGATTCGATATATCTTGCATTGATTTTACAATGTTACCAAGGTACTCCCGAAGAGTATTATTAAGTATATCTATATCACTGTGTATATTTAATAATAACAATAATTATCTAAAATATTATATTATATATATTATATATTAATATATTTAGGCAAGTAAATATTAAGTATTGACAATTGAATGCTCTAATATATTATATACGATATTTGAGTTTTATCTATTATATTCGCTTTCAATTTATTCAAGATTAGAAATATAGTTAATTTTACTCCGACCAATAATGAGTAATCTATGATGAGGAATTATAACTTGTCAACAACTACTATGTAAAAATCGTGGGTTTAGGACCAACCTCACCAATTATTCATATTTGTAACTGTGATACTCATAAATCCACGGGAATTTTCTCTATAACCCTGTATTCATGACTCCATCTCTGAAGACCAGCATAGTAATCTAGAATCAATTATGAATATCTATTTCTTAGGTATAGCCTATATATCTGCGAACTAATAAGGAGGATATAAATTATCATGAGCCTCTTGACTATGCATAGGTATAAAAAATTAGCATAATAATAATAAAGATGAATCTTTATTAAATACTATCTTATGTTAAACTATCAAGGTTGATATTGTAAATAGTATATTATCTATACCTCACCATTTTTTAAGAATGTAGAGAAAGTAGAGTTCAGAGGTTGAAATAGATTTAACATTAATCTCATTTATAGCTACTATAAGGGGTAAAAAGGTGAACGATAGTTATATTAAAAGATTATAAAATAACAAATTAAAAGGGGTGATAATTAGACTATAATCTATGTGTGCGTGTGTGTGTTAGAGTGTAAGGGAAATAGTTTTTTAATTATTCAGATTAAATTACTCTTAATAAGAATGGATAAATAAATAAAATAATAAAAAATAATAATATAAATATAAAATATAAAATTAAAATATAGAATTATATTAATATAAATATCATTATCATTATGATAGGTATTGAAGGATATTAATATATTTATAACATATATAAATAACTACCAGCAGCTATATTTCACCTGATGAGGGACTATACTTAACTGATGTCTCACTGGGGGGAGTGAGTGTAGAGTCAGGATGAGGGGGAGCCGGCTGCTACCTATAATAGGATACTTTATTCTTTATCTACTCATATTACATATCTCGGCCCCCTATATATCACAACTATCTCCGTCAATAATATAATTGCTCAATATACTTATTTAATCTATTCTAAAGCACACAAGCAATCCATATCTATATAAATAAATAAAATTTGTACACATGATGCGGCGAGTGGGTATCTACACGCGAGATATGGGTATAAAAACCACCCTACTATCTAAATACCTCCTCTCTCTCAGCAATTAGAATTTACCTCTATTATTTCCACTTTACCTCACATTCTTCACCTTACTTCTTCTTATCTCACTTTCATTCATCTGTCTCTCACCTCTTTACCACGCGGTGTCTCCTCAGCGCAATACCGTAACATGTCCCCTGTCGTCTTCACTCTCTCTTTCGCCTGAGAGTCCTCGCAAGTCTTGCGATCATGTGCTGCAAATCTCTCTCTCTCTACAATAATATCTCTCACAAACTCCTCGTCGCTCTAACACTTTCTCACAATTACTAGCCCTCTACGAGGTGTGAACACGTTTACCACTTCTCATTTTGTTGTCGCATAATTGCGCCCAATGTAAGTCCACCACATGTTCTGCTCGTGCACCCTATGTCTCTAGTTTTTTTTCTCGCATACTAGAGAATGGTATATACGCCTTTATAATTTACCTCACCACAAGTTATTTGAACATGCTACCGTACGCAAATTATAACACTTTATATTACTTGACACCCTGGCGCACACTTCTTCTTATCCTACACTGAGTCATACTCAAATTACCAAGCTCTCACTTCCACGTTCAATAACATTGAATTCGCTACTGGTGTATATCGACACACACTTCAACTATATACCAATTTTATTACTCGCATAACACTTCCACCTGCTTATGGTTATATAACCCTCGCCATAGGAACTCTACGCAACAGATGGTATATACCTTTCGGACATTACGTTGACCCAGTAAATCTTCGGCGGTTCTTTAATGTCCAACCATATCGTGAACTACATAGATATACTCGTAACTGTTGCGTTTATACGTCGATACGACATGCCAATAGAGCGACATGCTGTAACTCACGCACGAACCTAACATCAGACAAAAACGAAGCAACGTCGTAATGGTAACATTGTCATCCAATGGATTAAGAGAATCCCACGCGTGTCTCCTGCCTCCGCCAAGTTCTCTAACATTTGCAATGTACAAATTCTATCCAATGGCTCGTTTCTTTCGTCCGTCTGAGTACACATCGCGAGGTCTCATTGTTCGTTCCACTTATACCCAACGTTATATGTTCATTCTATAATGTTTGTTCAGGATTATGAGATTCTAAACACCCACAAATTTACTTACAACGTAAATCGTGCAGAAAGTGTTTCCGTGAGGCGATAGTTACTCATTACCTATACGGTATGTGCGTTAATATAAGTATGTTGTGTCGTATTACACTGTGTACCAATTTCAATGTTTTGAACGTGGATAAGCGTGTAAGAGTAATTACCTAAATACTCTAGGTAATATAGTTTGTTTTACTAGTACATTATATATGTCATATATCTATCTTTCTAATCCTTCCAATTTCATAATCCTGGTAATAAGTGGTTTTCATATACAATTCCATTCAAAAAAAACATATGTTCCGCGCATTTGGACTCCACTGCGTCATGCGCAAACATAACCTGTAACTGTTTCCACTCTCGTAGAGCCTAATTAAAGACACGGTTTTTTTTAGAAAATTTTTGTCACATACGCATACTTACACGCGATACCACAGCTGTTACGTTATTCGCTGGACACCCCTTGTTCATTATTCTTTTACTTTATTTAATATTATATCAATGTTGTTTTCTTACTACCTATATATCTAATATATATTACTATATTCATATAATTATATACCTTTTAATACATTCTTATTATCTATATATATTAAATATATTCCATTCCTTTCCCTATCTAATATCTAATATATATATTACTATATATAAAATATATATATAATTGTTAGTGATATATAATATATTATTATATATATATATAACCAACATACATAAATATATAAGCGATGCATAGCTTAATATTACAGCGATATAAATATATATATATATATATTTATATATTTATATTATATATATAATTATAATATTATAATTAATATCTCTCACATATTAATATATATATATTAATAGTATTAATATATTAATAATACCGATATATATATATATATATATATATTATTATATATATTATTATATATATTATATATTATATTAAATAAATATAATATATATATAATATATATAATATATATTAATTATAATATATATATTAAGTATATATATATATATATATATATATAATATATATTTAAATATTCTAATTTCCACAATCTCTGGCACATAGGTGCACAATCCGTGCTCGTTCCTTTTAACTCGGAGGTTTATAAACCTACTGTAGGTTTTAGCTTTGCTCGTTCTCATGCTATTAGCCACAGGTATTCTGCCTTCAGGATTCATGGTGGCTCCTCAAACTCCAAAATGTTATGTTTCTTACTTTAAATCCCGGAATCGTGCTAAATTTATTATAATACTAAGAACTCTTCATTTTCTACGGAGAAAATGTTTTTTTTTTTTTTTTTTTTTTTTTTGGGGGGGGGGGAGGTTCACTTTCCTCATGCTGTTGACATTAAACAAAAAATGCCAAATAAAATCGTTTCTTCCTCATCCTCCCTACTCTAGCTTCTCCTGACGGTACAAAAGATGTCTTTATTTTTTGCTAAGCTTAACAGTTCTCTCATACATTTGCCTCCAATTCCACTTCAGATAATTCCGAAGCTATTCCTCCTTATCCAACTCATAAGGTTTCATTTCTGCTTTCTCTGAACTAGCGTGATACTAAGAAAGCTTTCAGTTGAACGGTATCCCATTTATGGTTCTTGAAACTCGAAGTTTCTGATCTTGCACACCTTCCCATCTGTATCAGTACGAGAGGAGCCCAACCACTCATTGTGGTGTACGTTGAAATTCCCTAAGTAGAGGACCTCTGCATATGAATGAGAAGTCGTGAGTGAGTAGTAGTAAGACATTTAAAAAGAATCGGAAATCTGTTAAACTAGGAGAGCAGTAGCAGAAACAAGATAATGGTAGTAATAAATAGGAAGACAAAATTTAAGACATAGAACATCGAAATTTCGATATTCAAAATTTTCGAGACTTGTTACATGAGTATTTGTTTATGTAAGTACAGACTCCACTATTCAGTTCGAAATTGTAAAATAAGTAATAGTTAAGAGATGTTTAAGTTTATTAGAGAAGGAATGACTGGCTTGGGTCTAGGACAGTAGTTAAATATTAGGATGAAAGGTAGAAATATGGTATTCGACAGATTCGTGAATAATACGAAGGTCTCGGACATTAGCAAAGTAATAGGAGGCAGCCCTGCGCCCCCCCCCCCCCCCAGTAAACCTCGCTATTGCAAAACTTAATTGAAAATGCAAACCCATATATATATATATATATATATATATATATATATATATATATATATATATATATATATATATATATATATATATATATATATATATATATATATATATATATAATATGACTTTATTAAATTCAGGGAACAATAAAAAAGTGTAATAAATAGAAAGTTTGGTACTTTTTTTTTTTTTAAATATTTTGCATGGAAACGAATAACTAAGGAATTTTTTTTTATCCAAATAAAACCCATTTCCTTTTTTTTTCTTTCCCTCTGCCTTTATATATATATATATATATATATATATATATATATATATATATATATATATTATATATATATATATATATATATATATTTATAATATATATTTATATAGAATTATATATATACTATATATATTCAGCATTTAAATTTCGATATATCATGAAGTATAGCATTAAATAATAATTCATTCCCTTTACTTACTTTCTTCCTACGTCATATGAATTCGCAAAGATATGGGTAGCATATTTTTTATGGTTTTACATTTTTTCTTTTTTTTCATTTTCGAAATAAATCGGGTATTTTCTATATTTTGACTATGAGCTTTCTTAATTTTGTCAATGAAGTTTTTGCTATGATTAACAGTATGTGTGTAATTATAAATATACTCGCAGTAAACTGATATTCTGGTAACTTGCCCAGCAGTCCAAAATGATTGTCGTATAAGGTTTAATATTATTTTTGATGCACTGCAGTAAAGTTTACTCACTTCTATCTGATACAGTAATCATAACCTCTTTACTTTGCCGGCATATTCCTCCAAATACTCATTGTTTTGGTAAAACTCGTCCCTTGTTTTTGTTTCGAAAACAGTGTCCCATCTATTTCACCAATAGGTTCAAAACGTGGATCGGAGTATACACCAACCTAAAAATTAAAAATACTTACTAGAATCGAGAAGCAAACCTAACCTTAACGTAACCAAATCTAACCTAATTTAACATAACTTAACCTAATTTAAAAAAAAATTCTTAACCTAAATGAAACTCGATAACAACGTAAAAAATAAATTTATGTAAATTAGTTGTTAATTGTAATTGTTAAAAGTAATTGTTGAAATCTTCAGGATAAGAGTTTGCAATGCTCGCCTGGTGTCCTCTCCGTACTTCTCCACAACCACAAAATAATTCAAACTGTGGTTCATCATTAGGTATCTCTTATCGGGCCACCGGATGTTAGGGCCCGTCAATGCCAGCTGTTGTTGGTAAATCTGCACAACTGCAAACTTCAACGAGCTGAATCGTGGATCATCGTTAAGAACCGGAACATAACACTCGATGTTCTTTCTCTGTAAGGTCTTTAGGTTGAAATAGTAAATATCCTTGATAATAGGGAATACCAAGTACCATCTATATTTCGCGTTGATGCTTCGGCAGTAATGAATCTTGTCGGTCATGAAACGTGGAATACCCAGCCACCTGACCCCCGAATGAGCTGTCACCAACCGAATATTATTTTCATCTGGGAGTGATCGGAAAAAGAATACCTTCTCCCAGGCATTCTTCAACATTCTTCAACATGTCTCTGAGGAATACCTAGAAGGAAAAAAATTGATAAAAAAAACTTTGAAAATTTCCCCCCCCAAAAAAAGATGTGGGCCGAATTTGCCCACAGCGTACGCGCGAGGGATGGGGGTGCAGGGAGTCGAAACCTCGCATCCGACGGGTGGACGTTATCAGAAGTGGAGGTATGAAGTTTGAAGGGAATGTCTCTAAGCCTCCCTAACAGGGGTAATGGGTCTACGTCGCCAAGTGGTCGGCGAGACTGACAGGGAGGTAGTATAGTAACAACGCTCTAGGGACCCCGTACCCGACCTGTTATGCGTTTGTAGTAATATATATATATATATATATATATATATATATATATATATATATATATATATATATATATATATATATATATATATATAGCAAAACATAGACTAGGGTATTGTTTTAGTTTTAAAAACGCCCACTTTGCGGACCTCGACCACTATTTTAACCCTAATCTTTATATATTTAAACAAAAAATGTGGTATGGTATTTTTTTTTTCTTTTACCTCTAGATTTAGCTCTTTTCAAAAAAATAAAAAATTCTGTAATCATTTATAATTCAATTAATTAAAACAAACCAGAAAATCGATAAAAATTCATTTAAGAAACCAATGGAAAGGTATAAAGGGAAAGGTCTTCTTACATACATTACTTACTCCCATCAGAATATTACTATTTACATCATTTCCCACAAAATTAAATTTTTTTAAATTACCAAAAAAAAAAAAAAAAAAACGGTTTATATAATATATATATAATATATATATATATATATATATATATATATATATTATATATATATATATAATATATATTTAATAAAGTTTTATATATATATATAATATATTATATAAAATAAATCGTTTTTTCAGTGAAGAAGGTATTTAGAGTCTGTTCTGTTATACAGGGATTTGTTATACAATCCGTGTTGGTGGATAGTTATGATTGTCATTTTATCTCTTTCTTATCGAAAGTCTTGTATGTGTGACTCCCACTAAATATTTTTTCTAATTACAGCTTATAAGAGATTTATTCTTATGTTTGTTTGACTATTTTGAAAGAAATTGAAAGATTTATATAATCTCTATTGACATAGTCTTTTATGGTGAATATTTCTTCACTTAGATTCCAATTGGACTTTCCGCCCGTTTAAGGGTAGTAACTTAAAATTAGGGAAGATTGATGTTTTGTAATAATGAAATTAATAGGTCACTTAATTGGTTATTGTTAAAGGATTATTATTTACTATGAATGATTTTCCCTTAGGCAACGGGGTTAAGACCAGAAGTTTACAGTCTCCCCAAAGGAATAAAACTAGACCTTTAGAGAATGTTGGGTAAGTTAGTCCTCTTCTAAAGTTTATCACTCAAGTGGATAGTAACTCTCATCTACTGATAAACACAATATTCTATATTATTAAAATTCTGAGATACAACTTTATACTCAAGGGAGAATCTTTCAAATCTAGATTTTACTGAGTAAACCTATGCCACTACATTTAAGTTATTCAAAGTCCTCGTGTAACAAACCGCATGGTGTGTGCATTGGCATGTAGTCTACATGTTAATGTATATAGTCAAACAGTTTGGTGGAGATTGAAAGGTTATTTTACGGTTGTTAGTTGAATATTATTTATGCTAACAAATTATTTAATCTCTATTGAAGGGTGTTAGGATATAATCTCAAACTGTAACCATTCACGTAGGTATAGCCGCTGGGACACATACTGCGTGTCAGTGCAGTGAATGGTGGATCAGTTTAGAGTAAATTTAATTGTATAAAAATTTATTATTATTTTATAGGAAAGGTAGCTTGATTTTCGATTTCAAGCTTTTATATATAGTATTATATATATATATATATATATATATATAATATATATATATAATATATATATATATATATAATATATATATATATATATATATATATATATATATATATAATCGTTTAGACCTTAAACTTATTCTTTTCTGTTTTCAGCGGAGGAGGAATAATAAATAAAGATTTTCTAATATATAATTCTAGTCATTTCCCCTTGTAAACAAAAGTTTCTAATAAGCTCGACATCACAAAATAATTATCAAAATATTCTTTACAACAAAGGGTTAACCATATATATTTTGACAAGACCACATATCAAATATCGATTTCTTTAATTCTAAAATATATAAATACATGTACAAAAAAATGGCAGCCAAAAAAAACAAAACAATACATATCTTCAATTTGCAAAAATAGTAACAATATAACAGTGACTCGCATTCAAACGAGCCGATAAATTCACAAAAAAATCATGATTCCTGAAACATAATTAACCTTAGTCATAATTAAAACACTTCGTAATAAATGCTCGTACCGTATTTATGCACTGCTGTCAACGAATAATTTTCAAACACCAACTCTCTTTTAACTTGATTCACCTATTAATAATAAAAACTACTTACAATGTCAGCAAATCGTATTTCGTATTTGTGGTAGCACACAATGTTCTTCAATACATGCGAAATAGTTTGCTTTTTTTTTAGCAAGCAGAATTTACCTTACCAATAATCAAAGTCAGCAGCATTAAAAGAAAAACTGTACACATATTACAAATTAGTGTTCTATACATCACTGGTCAGTATTTTGCCAACCGTAAACTGGTTTCATGAAAGTCAATTCTAGTTCCGTCGAAAAAAAAGGTAACCTTTCCACCTCACGATCCGATTTCACTTATTCTAGTCAATAGGGTGGTCCAGAAATTTGTACACAATCCGTATTTTCACTTAACACGTTCCAGGCGTGGTCCCAAGGCGTCCCCTAGAAACAAAATAAATACCCATCAAATTATTTTTCATCTTCAGAAAACTCCCCCCAAAAAAGTAAATTAATTAAAACTTGTACCTACCAATAACATGGGACCCTTTCTCTTGCACGTCCTTTCTTGCGATTTCTTCCAACGATCTAATCTCCCGGACAAAATTATTCCCAAATTTCAACCATCTCATCTTCCATTTTTCGTTGGTTGTTGCATTTGTCCAGTAACATACCTCTCCTTCCAAGTTTGGTTTACCAAGCTTAAAAAGAGAGGACAGGAAAAAAAATTTCTAAACCACAATCCACTAACCATTACTCCTCCATTTGCCGTGTGATGGCCATTCTGGCCTCTCTTGCTCTCCTGTCGTTTAAATCCTGCTTCTTTCTCAATTTCTCATCATCCGTCAGGTTTACGTTATTCTCCTCTGCTCCTTCCTCCAAACTCACCGCTCCTTGATCGTCCTCCCTTCTAATCATCCATATTCCCCTTTGTGGGCAGTCCTCACCGAAATGAAATTCTGATTCGCATACCACGCACTTTTTTACATTTCCCCTCCTGTTTAATGGGTTCCGCTTTCTTCCCTCCATAGCTGTAAATGACAAAAAGGAAAGGAAAAAAATATAAATACAAGGGATCGTCTACACTCTACGCGGCCACCAATATTATCGTTTAGACCTTAAACTTATTCTTTTCTGTTTGCAGCGGAGGAGGAATAATAAATAAAGATTTTCTAATATATAATTCTAGTCATTTCCCCTTGTAAACAAAAGTTTCTAATAAGCTCGACATCACAAAATAATTATCAAAATATTCTTTACAACAAAGGGTTAACCATATATATTTTGACAAGACCACATATCAAATATCGATTTCTTTAATTCTAATATATATAAATACATGTACAAAAAAATGGCAGCCAAAAAAAAAAAAACAATACATATCTTCAACTTGCAAAAATAGTAACAATATAACAGTGACTCGCACTCAAACGAGCCTTAAATACACAAAAAATCATGATTCCTGAAATATAATTAACCTTAGTCATAATTAAAACACCTCGTAATAATTGCTCGTACCGTATATATGCACTGCTGTCAACGAATAATTTTTAACACCACTCTCTTTTAACTTTATTCACCTATAAATAACAAAAACTACTTACTACGTCAGCAAATCGCATTTCGTATTTGTGGTAGCACACAATGTTCTTCAATACATGCGAAATAGTTTGTTTTTTTGTTTTTTTTTTAGCAAGCAGAATTTACCTTACCAATAATCAAAGTCAGCAGCATTCAGTGGCGTATCCAGAAATTTTTTTCGGGGTGGGGGGGGCCAAACAAAAATCGCTCCTTATATATATATATAATATATATATATATTATATATATATATATATATATATATATATATATATATATATATATATATATATATATCCTATATATATATATATAATAATATATATATAAGTGGAAGGACAAAATATTAAATTCCTAAGAAAAAATGGGAAGAAATTTTATATGAAATTTACTTAAACTTTATATTAAAGCTAAATTGTTAAAATTTAATCGCCTGATATGAGAATAAGCGAAGTCTTATATAACATCTTCAATTCTTTAATTTCAATATTTCGATTTATGTAGAAGAGGGCAAGTCTAATAAGTCTTTCATCTTCATAGTATTTCTCAAGTAGCTTTTCAGAAGTTCTTAATGTTGAAACCTTCTTTTTACAGCAGCATAGACACGGGTAAAATTGCCAGTATTTGCAATGATGTAAAATATTTTGGAAATTGTGACTGCGAACAAGAAACTAGTCGATCTATTGCGGTTTTTGGGCAACCTGTGCTGTGATGCCATTTCAAGTTCCATAAATCCTATTCTGCTTTTACTAAATCTTCATTTGGGCTTTTGAGATCTTTCTTGTAAAATATTACACAATCTTTTATCTTCTCATATGGCACATTACACCGTTTTGGTATGACAAATTGCAAGGAAAATTTAAAACCTTTCTCCTAATGCTGATATTAAATCATCCAAAAATGGTATAAAAATGGTCTGTGGATCGGAAGTAGGAATGTTGGGTCTGTATTTTTGGAATTTGTTAATTCTTGGTACAGCAATTTCAATATTCAGTTCAGATTCAGATGCGCTTACACATTCTTCAAAAATCAGCTGAAATTCTAATGTTGCATTTTCTCTGGTGGTTTCAAGTTTAGTTTTAACTAATGGACTTACGAGATTTGTTCCTGACAGCGACGAATTATATAAAATTAATTTAACTTCTGCACTTTATATTATTAATATAAACGGGGTCAGCCTCTAGAAGAGCCACAATCCATATCTTAAAAACTACAACAGCTACCGGGAAAAGGAATACATTGCTGGAATGCTGGTCCAATTTTAGTGCGGAAAATGTAAAAAATAAAAAAAATTATATCTCAAAAACTACAATAGCTACAGCGAAAAGGAATACATTTTTGGAATCCTGGTAAAACTTTAGTTAAGAAAATGTAAAAAAAAAAAAAATATTTTTAATAATTATAGTAATATGATTAGAGAGCCTATTTAGAGACCTTTTATTGGTCACTCGTTAAAATAAATAGACTCTATTAAATTTTGCTTTTTTTTTTTTTAACTAAAGAATACCCCAAGAGTATACCGCACCGGGGAACTACGGGGTAGGACTAATTCCCCCCCTCCCGGAACCCCCGCTCTTTGGTATTTGGGTGATGCGGGGGTTCCTCCGCCCCTCCCCTACGGGGTATGGAAAACGTCCCCCCTGTGTTCCCCGTCGGCTCGAGCCCCCTAAATTGCCGTGTAACATATTTTTAACAAAATAATATATATATTATTATATATATATATATATATTATATATATATATATTATATATATATATATATATATATATATATATATATATATATATATACTATGTCCCAGCACCCCCGCAAAAAAAAAAAAGCCAATTTTTTTTTAATTTTTTTTTTTTTTTTTTTTACATTTTTCTAACTAAAATTTTGCAAGGATTCCAAAAATGTATTTCTTTTCCCTGTTGCTTTTGTAGTTTTCGAGATATGATTTTTTTTTTTACAGTTTCCTCGGTAAAATTTTGCCAGGATTCCAACAATGTATTCAATTTCCCTGTAGCTATTGTAGTTTTTGAGATATGGATTGTGGCTCTTCTAGAGGCTGGCCTATAAACGGATATGATACTTAAAAATTTTTAGTGCCTAGAAAATTTCGGGTGGGGGGGCATGGCCCCCATCCTAAATACGACACTGGCAGCATTAAAAGAAAAGAAACTGTACACAACTTACAAATTAGTGTTCTATATATCACTTGTCAGTATTTTGCAAACCATAAACTGGTTTCATGAAAATCAATTCTAGTTCCGTCGAAAAAAAAGATCCGATCTGATTTCACTTATGCTAGTCAACAGGGTGGTCCAGAAATTTGTACACAATCCGTATTTTCACTTAACACGTTCCAGCCGTGGTCCCCAGGCAAGTCCCCTAGAAACAAAATAAATATCCATCAAACTATTTTACATTTTCAGAAAACCCCCCCAAAAAAGTAAATTAATTAAAACTTGTACCTACCAATAACATGGGACCCTTTCTCTTGCACTTCCTTTTTTGAGATATCTTCCAACGATCTAATCTCCCGAACGAATTATTCCCAAATTTCGACCATCTCATCTTCCATTTTTCGTTGGCATTTGTTATCATATTATATAATATATTATATATATATATAATATATAATATATATATAAATTATATATATATATATATATATATAATATATTATATATATATATATATTATATATATATATATATATATATCATATATATATATATATATATATATATAACTAATAATTTTAATAGCTTTATACGAATAACTTTAGATGTATCTACCCTCTTGGTAACGTATTGGCGCATGTCCTGACACACTAATGTATGGTAATACTCCAGTGATTTTTCCCACTCCCCACCTTGTCGTACATCTCGCTCCATTCGGTTTCACCCAAACCTCATCTCCAACTATAAAGTTTTCTACTGTCAAAACTGTCGGTCGACAACATGTCTCCTCAGGATGCTTCCATATTTATCTATATTTAATTTTCCAAGGGCATGATTCTTCATTCACCCCTCCTTTGGCATGTAGTTATACCAAAAACCTTTCCCTGATACCTATTCCTGATCTCGCCGCTATTCTTCACACTGTTCTATGGGTTTTTTGCACTATTCCATTTCAATTACCCCTAAAAGCCGCTCTGAAGTTCAATCTCACTCCCCATTTTTGACACATTTCCCTCACGGCCAGCGACCTGAAAGACGTTGCATTGTCAACTAACAATTCCTCAGGTAGGCCAATGTTCTAGAAACATCTCTTCTAACTTCCTCGAGATTTCTTTCCCACCATCATTTTTTAAAAACTTCCATATCGCAAATCTACTTGGTCCGCAATCCACACACGAAAAATACCTTACCCTAAAAACGGCTACCCTTTTCCAAGTTTGTTCAACAGCAAGTTCTACGCCCAAGCATCTTACTGGGTTTAGCTTTAACACTTTTCACATCTTTTTACACACTCCTCCAACCTCTTCTCTTCTTACCCTTGAGTCAAGCTTTTTGACAACATACAAAGTTTTGTCTACCCCGAAATGATTTTTTTCATGCAACCTCCTCAATTCCATTGCCGATATTCCACAAACATCCTTCTTAATTTCTCATTCCCCTCTGCCATTTTCCGAATATTCTTAACTTGTCTGCCTTGTTCTCCTCTGAAGTAACCAAATTTAGCCTTAAGCTTAATCCAAACGCCTTCATAAGTTCCGCAATAATACCCAGACGTCTTTTCACTACCATCTCCGCAGTCCCTTTCGTTTTTACTCTGCATCTTGAATGAATTACGTTGTCCACCCAACTAACAACCGTCTTAGAATCACACATTATTGTTATTTTGTTCAATCCCCACTTCAAGCAAAGATTCAGTCCTTTCACGACAGCATCTGGCTCTGATACATTTATGTGACCACAATCCGTCTTTTTCCTTAACCAGCTTGAGTCTTCTACTGTCTTGCTTCCAATCTCCAACGCCACTCCATAAGCAATGCTGCTTGCATCACATCAAAAAACTCTCCACACCTATCTCAACTACCTCACACAGGATCCTCTTTTCTTACTGCAATCTTTGTCGAATAAGGATCTAAATTGCTTAAAACTGAAAGATCATAATTCAATCCTATTAGACCTGAACTATTCAAAAATGGAAGCAGAAAATTCCATTTTCTATTGTCACCAGAAGTCCATGCCTTAGTCAATCCTCTTATTGATGGAGTGCACGACAAATCTACATAAGGATAAAGGCTAGTTATCAAACTGCAGTAACATCTCAATGCACCCATCCAAGTCGCTGATGATTGCATAGTCATTCTTCCATTCAAGTAATAAGGATTACCTGCTATAATAGGTCTCATTCCAAAACCATCATTTCAACCTATTCGTAGTACATTTATCGGATGAGACTCATAATAATGATAGGCGTTATTCCCAATAACAATATCACCCGGCACAGCGGCCGCTCCAGTTTCGACTAAAACTAACTCTTTCAAATTCATTCAACTGAAACAACTGTTGCGCGCCAGGAACGCTAACAGTCAGGCTCATACCATCTATCTCATAATAAGTAGTTGATCCATTTTGTGGCGCACCAGGCAAAGTCATAACTATCTCACTTACATCCATCAATCCATATTTAACTTCGCATCCTCCAGAAACTTCCACGCCTCTTCCACTCTCAGAAGCCTTCTGAGCGCTCGGAAGAACGTTCTTAAGACGAAATTTTCTGCGATAGTCTATGAAATTTTTAAAAAGTTTTTACTTGCGCTAAACTTTCGCTTTTTACTCAAATTATCATCTAACAGTAAAGTGGACCCGGATGATAAATTGATGAGAGAGTCACTATAAGAAATGGCTGACAATGGTGATAATGATAAACTGATAGAGCAATTTAGAATTTCTTCGCTAGTTTTAGTAACTGTATTAGTTGAATAGTTCTTTTTCTTAAGTTTCTTGCTTCTTTAACCGTTATTTCCCCTGGGCGCAATAGAAACATTGTAGAACGTTGAAATTTTTAACATAGATTTGAAAATATTATATATATTTATAAAATTATATATAATATATTATTATAATAATATAGTAATAATATAATTTATTTCCTATATAGTAACATTGTAGAACCTTGAAATTTTATATATATATTATATATATATATATATATTGAACCAATATTACAATAGCAATATTCTTTTAGTTGACTATATTTTGAATTCAATCGAAATCTTAGATAAATGTACAAACTTTTTATATTTCAATTTGAATATAATTTGAATTCCTTTAAATATTTCAATGATACGAGTCATGAATAATAATTTCAAATATCAAACGAAACATTGAATATTAATATTCTTTTAAAAAAGAACACTATTGAATTCTTGTTAGTTATTGAATTCAATAAATTAAACAGTTTTTAACAGTCGTTTCCGTTAATAATATTAGTATTTATTTGGGCCACTAGACTCTTTGTTGAATTCTACATATTTCGGAATTCAATTTTATTTTTTATTTGTATTCATCTATTATTAATAATTGATTTAATATTATATCAATATTTTTGTATGAGTCGACCGAGACTCTTACACATTTGAATTTATCAGCACTTTAATGTAATATTTTCTTTCATACTCAGAATACAAATATTTTTTTGTTTTTGTATCCTTTTAGTATTAAAAATATTTACATAAGGTTGACCGAAACCTATTATCTGAATATTTCGTATTCATTCAAATTTTTCGACTTTTATTTAAAGGATTATTCATATCGATTAGACATTTTTTTTTTGGCTTCAAGTCACGTTGATTATTGTCGACAAGGAGATCGTAGGTACTACGTGTACAAATAGGCATTGCAACAAACCATACTTGTTACCAACGTTCGCATATGATTTAGCTGGGATCCTTCTTGTTGACATATTAAACGTAAATTGATTTCTCTATCATTAAAGTTAACTTGGGTGGGTGTTTTTAAGATTACAGGCACTTGTCCATTTGCGTAATCTTATTTAATATCTTTATATATATATATACTCTAACCCTGTTCATCTGGTTCGTCAGGAGTCTAACGAGTGAGTTCCACACGGTTAATTACGTTATCAGTTACGGTAACGACGGAGGTTTCTAGCGACCTAAGTGTCGTGGTGGACTGTAGGGGCTTCTGTAAGCCTACTATTTCAACAAGTAAGATGTATCTTATTATATATATATATAATATAATATATATATATTATTTATATATCTATAATATACTAATATTATATATTATATATATTTATATATATATTGGGACAAAGTCTTTTTATTGAGCCTTTTTAACGGTACCATTCGGGGAAAAAATATATAGGGTATTCTCTATGGACCATAAGTAGACTTTCTATTATAGGGATTTGTTAAGTTTAGGTTGGGGTTTGTATATATATATATTCTATATATATATATATAATAATATAATTATATTATATTTATTATTATATAATATAATGGATTTTTTATTAAAAGTATTACTTGCTAGAGGTGTAAGCCGACGCGGTATGCATTAGCATGCCGGGAACGGCTTTCTACCCGTAGGGGAGGGGCGGAGACCCTCCCCGAATCAAGAGGGGTAATACCAAAGAGGGGGGTTCCGGAGGGGGGGGAAAGCATACACTGTCGTTCCGGAAGGCGAAGACCCTGCACTGATCTTCTGGCGATTACGCCTTGGGTATTCTTAGAATAAAAAATTTACAGACAAATAAAGATTACCTTTTTCGGTGGAAGACTGTTTATAATCTTTACTTTTTTCTAATCTTATTTTCCCTGCCGAGTTTGTTTGGAAATTTATCTTCACTGGTATCACAAACCTCAGTAAAAAATAAAATCACGTAAGGTTTCACTAACTTACATTGGATGTATTTGGCGGAGGACATCTCGCTCCTTTACTTTCAGGTCTATTTTTTTTAAGTAATATCCCTACTTCTTTTTACTTTCAGCATAGGCATAATTTGTTGAACTTGCTCAGGTACATTCGTTCTACAAATGATTAACATTGGAAAAATGATAAGTAGAATTAATATGAATTTAAAACAAGGAGCAGGCAGATGCTTATAAACAGCAGACTTGACAATGTTTTGGTAAACATGTGATCATTGAAAATTTATTAGATGTCTTCAAATCCGAATAGATAACAAAACTTTAATTTATATTTTTATGCTGAGCTCATTTATAAGAAAGTTTCTTTTTTATTTAGTTATGGAACCTTATTGTAATTCGTTATAACGTAAATTTGTCGATCTTTAAACGAAATGGATTTTCGTTTAACTCTAAAGGAAAGAGATACATTACTAAACACATTCGAAGTGTGCCAGAAAGTAAGAAGTGTAATAAGTAATTACCTCCCAATATTTAGATTGAGCCCCATTGTATGACATTGCATTGTCACCGAATATAGAATCATAGACACGACCTACAAGAAGTAGAATGGGCACTATATTTCGAATTAATTCTTAATTTTTGCATGAACTACTATATTTCCTATATTATTTTCTACATTACTTTTTATATTTATTTCATTTATATATAATTAAAATTAAACACTTCTAAAGGCAAAATGTCAATTGGTCGACTTTTCTCATATTATATATATATATATAAAAATATATTATTAATATATTAATATATATATATATAATATATATATATATATATTATATAATAAATATATATATATATTTGAGAAGAGCTTGAAAAAAAGAAAAAAAAATAATAAAAGAAAGTAATCCCACCCAATCTCTTGCCCAACGCTTAGGTGAGTCTTAAAGAGTGGAAGATTGAATATACCAGGAAAAATAGATGGCAAGGCAAGGAGTTCCACAAGACATGTGGCTGGAAAGGAAGATGCACCACAACGAACAAGCCTTAATATTCATGTGAGAGTAAAGACATTCTTGTGGTACGAGGGCGACGCCGTGGTAGAGGAATGAGAGAGAGGTCAATTCCCCCAATCACCTGTCATTGTAATACATATAGAAAAGAGATAAAGAGGGTTAAGGGAATAAGAAAGTAGGGGACAGTTTTTAAGTCGTAGTTTTAGCTTCCACCCTGTCCAAAAGAAGTTTGGAACCGGAACCACCCCAAATGTGAAAAAAGTATTTCATACAGCGGCAGATAAGACCAGTATATAACGAGTAATGGACATTTCTAAGAGGTTGACTCCGTTAATAGGGGAAAATTTTCGATAAAAAATACAAATTTCGGGTATTTCTTTATTGTGGCAATTTCTATTATTATCGTTATTTGTATATATCTATGAATTTTAATATTTATTTATAAAATTAAAAAATATTTTTAGTAATTATGATATTTTTAAGAAGTTAAAGATTTCTTGTCCTTTATTTTGATATTTCCAAAGGTAATTCCCTAAATATTTATCCAAATTTTTACTATATCGCCGGCTGTTAGGAAGGAATTTCTTAACCTAATATATAAAAAGAGAGACAGGTTATGTTAGGTTTGGTTAGGGTTCTTTTGATTTTATGTTGTTACCTTACCCCAAAGACTTTCGATTGTGTTAGTGTGTTCCCCCGTCACAGGATCTACAAAATGCAGCGAATGATTTACAGTCAAGTGATGATAGTCTGTTTTACTGATGTTTGAGTAAACTTTCCATTTGTTTGTGATTATTCTGGATTTTGGTTCCACATATTCTTCTATTACTTTCCTTAGGGTTGAACTACCTCTTTTTTCAACTTATACTTAAAATATTTCCTTAGATTCCCGTATTACACCGCCTACTAAGCATTCGCCCTTTGTTATATTTTCTCTTAGAAAAAAACCGATTCATCTATTTCAACTGTTTTCCCATTTCCTCCAATTTTTTTCTTATTTTTAACAGTTTCCGAATAACAAATATCCATACACTTTGCCTAAATTATTTATGAAGAATAATGAAAAAATTATTGTCGGTCTCTTTAGGAAAAAAAGTTACAGACTCGCAAAGTTGTGAATAATCCCATGTTATTTTCGTTTTATCGCACTGTGCGAATCAAGACTGTAAAAGAAAAAAATAGAAAAAGTAGCCTAGTCATAGTTGCCAGATCAACTGGGCCATAGTTGCCAGTCTATGTACTAGACCATAGTTGCCAGTATATATATATATATATATATATATATATATTATATTAATATATTATATATATATATAGTATTTATATATATATTATATAATATATTATATATATAATATCTATATATATATATATATATACTATATTGTAGCGTCTGGTCAATTATGTGACTGAATTCCATTGATCCGGACACATTTTCATTTGATAAAAGTCAAAATAACACTTTATTTTACTTAAAGAGCTTCACACCTTAAGAAGTATTAAAAAGGAAGTCCTAATTATGTATTTAAATCTATCTCTCTCTCTCTCTCCTCTCTCTTTCTCTCTCTCTCTTCTTCTATATATATATATATATATATATATATATTAAATATATATATTATATATATAATATTCATACCAATAGGGGGCTTGAGCCGATGGGGAACAGATGGGGGGACGTTTTCCATACCCCGTAGGGGAGGGGCGGAGGAACCCCCGCGACACTCAAATACCTACCCTGTCGTTCCCCGGAAGGCCGAGAGACCCCGACTCCTGGCATCGGGGCGATCTAACGCTTGGGGTAGCATTGTAGTTTAAAATAATTCTTTTTTTTTAACTAATGTGTACCCCAAGGGTATACGCCCCGATGGCAGGAGTCGGGGTCTCTCGGCTCCTGGGGGACCAAGGTAGGACTATTTTCCCTCCTCCGGGAGGGTGCTTCGGAAGCCCCCGCTCTTTATATTTGGGTGCTGCGGGGTTCTCGCCCTCTACGGGGTATGGAAAATGAATTCAAGTAAATGAATAATTCAAAGAATTATATTATAATTTATATATTATAATTATATAATTAATATTATATTATTTATAAATATTAATATATATATATATATAGTATATATATATATATATATAATAATATATATATTATATATAATATTAATATAATATATATATATATATATATATATAATTATATTATTATTAATAATTATATTATTATATATATAACCTAAATAATATTGCTATTTAATTATTATCATAAATATATTCCACAGAACAGGGGTGGCAGAAAGAAGAAGCGCACGAACAGCGAACAGCCTGGTTCCAAATGATCCACACAAAACTCGGTGCGCAGACACAGCACATCCCTTGTGGTACGAGGCGTCGTAACAGTGGTGGTACGCGAGTGATAAGTTCGATCGAGCACCTGCCGCTGCGGTACTATAGAAAAGAGAGAAAGTAAAACTTTGTTGCTCGTTATAAAAGGAACAGTGACTGCGAAGTACATAACAGTTTATAAGCTTTTTGGCCTTTGACTCGACCCTGTCCAAAAGCTGGATGAGGAAGAAAAGTCTCGCAGTCTAAACAGAACTTCCAGTTTTTTTTAGGCCGCCCTAGCAACCGTTGTGTTGTGAGGTTTCCAAGACATTTTTTTGTTTATGTTAATTAAGGCCAAGGATGTTTTTAAATTGTCACCGGAAAGACGAGATAACCGTCGAAAGAGATAGGAAAGTTAAAGGTGTTTTGGAGAGCGATTTGTAGAAGCTGGGTTTTTAAAGAATTGAATTTTCCCAAGTTGAGTTTCTGTCCCACTGGTAAATTTTATCCAGATCAGCAGATAGAATGGAAAGATTAAGACGAGAGGCAATTCTAGAAGTAAAAGAAGGAGCAGAATTGATTTGAGTTGAAGAATGAATTGTCGAGTCATCATCATAGGAGTGAAGAGAGTTAGAGGTGCAGGTGAAGATCATTAATAAAATAGGAATAAAGTAGGAGATAAAGTTTAGAACCCTGAGGAAACCATTATTGAAAGAAAATAGAAGTCGTCCCATCAAGCAACAGCGACAATGGAGCGATTTAAAAGAATCTTAACCATAAGTAAAAAGAGAAGGAGGAAATCAAACGGAGGGGAGCTGGAACTCAATGAGACCTTATTCAAAATGTCCAATGCCTTTGCATATGTTTCATTCGCCACCACGCAAGTCTTTCCATAGTTCCCTAAGCGAAAATCCTAATTTTAGATGGAAAGTATATCGAAGTAGAACTTCGAGCGCCGAAAGCCGTCAATTGGGCGATCGGAAGAGTTTCCCAGATGATCGAAGAAAGTGACAGTTGAAGAAGGGTTCAAAGATCTTAGATAAATACAAGTGAGGCTATAGGGCGTAGTTAGAATTATCAGAGCGGCTTCCTTTTTTCGGAATAGGTTGGATCTTGTGCGTGCTTCCAACACTGGAGGAAAGTGCTAGTATTGAGACATGAGAGTATAGTTTGAACGAGGGGCGGGATAGCACAGAAGCACACTATCTCAAAACTCTGGGAGGAATGCCATTCCGGGCACCCGCCTTCCCAACGTTTATAGATTTCAGGGCCCATGTACCCGGAAGAGGCATTAGAAACCTGAGAGGAGAAGAGTAGGAGGAGGAATGCAGAATCGTCCAGGGTGGAATTACGAGGAAAATCAGGAGACCGAGAAAATGGCTTTTCAGTGGCAGAATTAGTCAACGAATCAGTCAGATCGAATAGAGGAGGAAGGCAGATTTACACGAGGTTTAGAGAGGTTTTTGGAAGAGGCCAGAAAGATTTGTAAGTAGGAGAACTAAGGAGTTACGCACTTTCGTTTCGATGGAAAGCCCTCTTTGCTCGTCGAAGAGTATCCCTGCAATGATTTCTAGCTGAATGAAAATTAGTGAGAGTGATAAGAGAACGAGAATTTTTCCACCGCCCGATACGCCTGTCTCTAGCCTGAATGGCCAGAGAACAAGCACGATCGAACCATGGATTATGAGGAAAGAAAGATTTAGTTGAAGAAAGGCATGAACCTTCTCAGCCCATCAGTAGTTATGCCCCCTCCCCATTTTCGTCAGACTCCGAAGCATGCCCAGTGTCAAAGCAATGAAAATTGTAAGGATAGTTATAGTAGAGGCGGCGCAACGTGGACAATTTATTTATTTTGAGACTTAAAAAATTTACAAAACTAGCTTATTATTAACATTTATTTTTTTGTAAGTAAATTGAATTAATTAATCATGAAACCGCGTCATATATCTAACGCTAAAAATAAAGACCTTTCATTTTAATTAATATAAATGTGTGAAGCAAAAGTTTACGAAATATGAAAGTTATTTAAAATGTAAATAGAATGTACTTTAAAATTAAATTATAATCGAAGCAATATTAAACCTAACTCCTTTCTCCCATTTCAATAAAACTTAAACCTAATAATTAAACCCTACTCCTTTCTCCGGTTTCCATAAAACTTACCGAAAATGTCAAATATATGAAATGTCATTATAAACAAATTTCTCAATATTGGGAGGTTATAATGAAGGATGGTTGTAAGTCCTGTCTAATACTATATAAATTGTATCTCTAACAGGTACGTTTGTAAACATGCTTTCAACATCTAATGAATAAATCAATCTTGTCATGGGGTTTTGAATTTTTAAGATCTAATTTAAGTACAAATTCTTAAGCATTTTTAACCATGTTACTTGAGTCAATGTACGGACGGATAATGTCAATTTTGCAAATTTTCTTGGTAAACATTATTATTTTGGATGAAATGCTGCTTTACTAATAAATGATCTATTGCCAGAAACATGTTGGTTAAATCTAAAAATTTTTGTTGAGCGTACAACATATTTCTAACTACCACTTGATTGATTTCGCCAATGTCTAAAAGAAACTGCCACGCTAACCCGGCATTTAACTTGGCTTGATTAGCTATCTGGATGACATGCTGATCCCGAGGTAATGCTTGAGGAGCAAATACCATCAGGTTATCGGCATAAAAGTGGGCACGGGGAAGTTGGCACGAGTTTTGTTGATATAAGTAACTCCAGCGATAGTTCGATTGATGTTCCATTTATTTCATCCACAGGTCCTAAAGAAGAATTTTTAGGATTATTGCCACTC
Source organism: Trachelipus rathkii (assembly GCA_015478945.1). Taxonomy (NCBI): domain Eukaryota; kingdom Metazoa; phylum Arthropoda; class Malacostraca; order Isopoda; family Trachelipodidae; genus Trachelipus; species Trachelipus rathkii. The sequence goes on from JABUQX010121193.1 coordinate 27,885, forward strand.
AAATGTCAAACACGTGGAGAGGATAGCAAATTCTGTAGAAGGAGACTTTTGAGCGTACTACACCCCTCTTGAATAGGGCTCTGCCCGTGAGTGCTGGTGACAGCTGTAAAAAAAAAAAAAAAAAAATTCCTGTAATGTTATTGTATAATATATCTGACATCCGTATTCCCCTTAGGAAACTTGGGATACCCTTTACTGTACCCAACCAATAGACTGATAGGACCATTCTACCATAGAACTAAGTGGGAAACGAAGGGGAAAATTTAAAGATTTTGGTCATTTTGGGTATAGATATCAAGAACATTGTATAAATTACTAAATTATTGTAAAAGAAATATGTTGGGGTTAGGCTGGGGGGGTCCATACTAAGAAAGATACTAAAAAATACTTTCAAAAAATCACTGCCAGATACTAAGAAATAATTAATTTACACCACAGATACTTACTTGCGTTTGTAAAGGGTTTTATGAAGCCTATTCAGGAAATACAGATAATGCAGTGTTACCAGACAGGTGATGAGAATTACCCACGCTTGACCGAAAATATCCTCTTAAAGGAAAAATTACCCCACCAATATTATATATATATATATATATATTATATATATAGTATGATTATATATATATATATATATATGTTTTATATTATATTATATATATATAGTATATATAGCATATATATATATATATATATGATATTATATATATATTATATCATATCAATATTATATATATATATTATATATATATATATATATATATATATATATATATATATATATTGAGTAATTATCTATTACGAAAAGTTATAATCCTATCCCAGAATACAATAATTTACCTGATAAATATTGATGTCGAGTTTATAATATTGATGAAAGCTGAATGTTTTAGTGAGAGACAAAAATATAAGGATGAATTATATTAATAGTGTTAGTGATCTTTATTTATGAGATTATTAGATTGTTAGAACCTAGATTATTACACAACAGATCCACACCATAGAAATCCACCCTTAGAGTAAATATTCTTTCATCAATATTATACGATCCTTCTTAGTCTCTATTATCGATGAATACCATGAACCATGATCAACTGAAATGAATATCCTTTTTTTTCCAACTTATTATTATAAGTTCTTTCTAAATATTTTATTCGTATTTACAATTTATTATATATACTTGATGAGAAATTTAATCTTTAACATTTCGTCCATTTCCTGCAACAAAACAAGAGATGCAGTTTTAATTACCCATAAGAATTCCCTATAACCCCTCTTAACAGGGTTTAAGTTTACTAACCTTTTTGTTGAATTCCCTCCCCGCTTCACTTACTTAAGCTAGATTCTTTTGTTCCTTACATGCAACACGTACCTGAAATAAAAAATCAATCTTACCCCCTTTTTCTCTTCTTTCTTTTACTCTTCACACCCTCTTTCCATATATTGTTTAATATTTTTCACATTTACTCTATCTTTTGTTAACACATCAGCTATTTGTTTCTCTGTAGGTATCCATTCAATATCTTTTACTTCTTCCTTTTCTAATCTTTCTTTTAAACAACCTATATCAATTCTCAATCTTTTATTCAAAACACCTGATGTCGAACCTAATGCATTTACCAGTGTTTTACTATACATTCACTCTTATCTCTACCACTTCATTTGTCAATTCTGCCCATAATTCTCTTAAATACATTCCCGTATCAATCCCTTCATTTAAGGCTAAGGTCTGCTTCTTTTGTGGACCTGGTTATCCTTTTTGCAACTCCTGATTTCCATAGCAAAGAACATTTGTGCCCCAACTCATCCTTTATCCCAATCAAATAACCAATCTGCGATTTCATACCTTCCACATTACCAAATGATGCATCTGTAAAAATCTCAAATTCTAGCTTACTTCCTTTCAGTTTATCTATCTGCACATTCTTTTCTTTCTTTTTCACTATTTCTATAACGTAAAGCAAATCTTTCAATATTTTCTCCCTGTTGTTGCCTGTTTATTGTGTTTACTTAATTCACACTAACGTCAAAAATATTCTGGGCTAGGTGTGTTGTCCAATCCAATTAAGTTTCCCTATATGAGATCTGTATCTCGTCATTTATTTATTTAATAACTCCCTACTATTCTCTATCTTCCCATATTCTTCACTGTCCTTTTTAATTTCTTCAATGTATTTCTTTTGACTAAGGATAATCTCATTATCACGTTCTTCTATCTCTACCCCAATGTATTTAAAACTTTTCTCATCCTCTTTTCCGATTTTTAGACGTCTCTTCACATTTCCTATCACCTCCCTTTCAAATTCTTGTGTTCCCCCATACAATAAATCGTCTACATGGGAACACATGACACCTATTAAATGACTCTTCTTCCATCTATAGATGGTAGGATTAATAAAACTCTTTTTACCCCCTGTCTCCTGTATCACCCTTAACAGTTTCTCAAACCAGATACGTGCTGCATCTTTTAACCCGTACGCCCCCTTATTAAGTCTCCACATGTTCCTACTTTGAGCTTCCTTTGGTGGCTTGATGTAAACCTCTCTTGTTATTTCATCTCCGTGTAAATACGCTGTTTTAATATCCATACTTTTACAAGACCATCCATAACGCGCTATAATTGCAAGACATAATTTTAGTGTTTCCGTAGCACACGTCGGAGCATCAGTTACTAGATCCTTCTCCTTTTCTTCGAATCCTCTTACTACTAACCTTGCCTTCCATCCCTGTCTTCCTTCAATTTCCTTTTTTGTCATAACCCATCTTGTATTCATCACCTTTTTTCCTTTCCATTCAGAACCATTGACTTCTTTATAAACATTATGTTCTTTCCAACTCTCTAATTCCAGTCTTTTTGCCTCCAGTTGTTATTCTGGTTCCCTATTCTCCTTTGTATTTTCAAAATAAAAACTGTTATCATCGTCAGTTTCTTCTGTTTCTTCAGTTTCTGTCTGTTCTTCCTCTCTCACATCCCCCATCTTTTCATTCTCGCTGTTTTCTTCTATATCAGTTTGTTCTTCCGGTTTCTGAGATTCTTCAGCAACTGCTGGTAGACCACTTATTCCAAATAATTAATAATTGCTGTCTTGTCTGTTGTTGTTGTTGTTGTTGTTGTTGTTGTTTTTAAGAAATTAATTTATAAATTAAATAAATAATTTTAAAATAGAAGTTTTAAACTTTTGTGGCTGTATATTATTAAATACCATATACTGTATGTTTTAAGTTTTAACTACCTTTTAATATTATATCTGGTAGATCAGTTATCGACGAGACTTTTGTTCCTTAACATGCAGACAAACGTACCCATGAATCAAACCTCTTTAATATAAGTAAATATACAGTAATATATTATATATATTAAATAGTATATATATTAATATATAGTATAGTTAAATTTATATCTATATAAAAATATATATAAGTATATATAATATATTATTATATGGTAAAGGTCCAGATAGCCCGACACCTGAAAAAAAAATTGGATATTGCCAGATCAGGCTCTTAAATTAGTTTCATGCGCGGTGTGAAAATCGTATTTGTTTAAATATATATAATAATAAACCTTAATCTTTAAAATCCAATCTGAAAGACACGTATTAACTTTGCTTCCGCTAATGTTTCGTGTAATTTTTTTCCCCAACATTTTTAATGTTTTTTAAAAAGTTAATATTAAATGAATATATAAAATCATACCATGAATTTGGCAATATAATACCCCTTTTAAAAAAAATATCCTAAACGATTTCAAATATTTGAAGTGATCATTCCTTTAACCTAATAGTAAATAGCGTGGTCTGGTATAAAAAGAATGAATCAAGCTATGTCACTATATTCAAACCCCTACTCTTTCGCCGCTACATGGGGAAGTCTGTTTCGTAATTTTTAAGGATAAAAATCGAGCAAATATTATTTTACAGTATGTAAATTACCTTGAAATATCAATTTTTTTTATTATCGTTTTTGATTGGTGACTTCGATTTCATAAAATAAAGGCATTTATTATCTTAACTTTCAAATTACCTGTAAATAACCGTTAAGTTAAAAGTTTTGCTAGACAAATTCTAACATGACATTAAATTGTGTTTTACTTTAACATTATTATAACGCATTTCTTCTAATTGCCAATCTTTCAATAGTTGAATCTTTTGAGTGATATTATTTTTATATTTTTTAGTTATCTTCCGAATAGTAGCATTGAACTTTACTTAAACAAGCTTTTCCAATTCATCCTTCAGTCGTCTCTCCTTATCTAATATATATATATATATATATATAATAATATATATATATATATTATAATACTAGATTATATTATTAATATATATAAATATATTAGTAGTTTAATAAATAAATTTAATATATAAATTAAATAGATATATATAATATATCAAATTAATTTTTTCCTTCTTTTTTTCATCTTTTTTTGCTCCAAAAAATCATGATTTTTTGCTTGTTCTGATTTTGCTTTTTTATATATATAATTTGTTAAGTTTTGCTTCCTCAAGCACAATTAAATTCAATAGAAATAAAAATCAGACTAAAAATTTATCAGGCTTACTCTGTTAAATTTCTACACTATAAAAAGTCAGCAAAAGATCATGTTTCAACATGTTTCTTTTTATTTCTGATGTAATATTAATCAATATTTCCGTAACACGCTTTAGTGTTGCTGCTCATTGTTGCATAGACTATCCCTCTTTTAAGATTTTGAAAATTCATATAATAGGCCTAGGATTAAAAATAATACTAATTCGAACTAACAAAATTTGTTACAATTAATTTCGCGTGACGTCACGAATCTCAAAAAATCCAAAAAATCCCAAACCCTGCATAATATCGTAAATTTGGCAACCCTAAATAAAGCTGGCAACCTTCAATATTTCATCATTTCATTTTTCTCTTGATTCGTTATTGGGGAACATTGATCTCGTCGCTTTTCAATTCGATGCTTTGAAATTTCGGCTTACACAAAAGATTCTAAATACGGTTTTTTGCTATGAATTTGACATTATTTTTCGTGAAACTCGAATTAGTGTATTATTTCATAGCAGTAAATTAATTCGGATTAAGCAACATCCAATTATAAAACGGTTCAACAGTGTAATGGTTTAAATTTATGGTAAGCCCATACCAAAATTTAATGAGTTTAATACGATTGCAAATAAGCTGCTCACTTATTTACATTTGCTCTTTTTTTTTTTATAAATTATAAGGCGTTGTTATTTGACGAAGGTGTGTGGCATTAAGGTTCTAAGAGAATGGATGTCAAGTTTCATTAGATTTATGGTGAAGATAAGGTCTTTCAGAAAAATAGTTATAGTATTTACTTTAAATTAATTAGGTTATGGATTGGTTAGAGAAGCTTTATGCGATCGTATTACGTTGACGTACCTATTTATTCATTAATATTATATTTATATATTCATTGTTATTTCATCGTAGCACCTAAAAACTAATATATCTTATAATTGTCCGTCCGTAAAAGAATTCATTAATCTTCATTTAAATATTTACTCTTATAAGTAACAGTTCAACATCTCGAACCATAATTAATCCATATATATATATATATATAATATTATAATATACTAAATATATATATATATATTATATATAAATATATAATATATATATATATAATGTGTGTGTTGTGTGTGTGTGTTGTGGTGTGTGTGTGTATGTGTTGTGTGTTGTTGTGTGTGTGTGTGTGTGTGTGTGTGGTGTGTTGTGTTGGTGGTGTGTGTGTGGTGTGTGGTGTGTGTGTGTGTTGTGTGTGGTGTGGTGTGTGTGTGTGTGTGTGTGTGTGTGTGTGTGTGTAGTGGTGTGTGTGTGTGTGTGTGTGTGAGTGTGTGTGTGTGTGTGTGTGTGTGGGTGTGTGGGTGTGGTTGTGTGTGTGTGTGTGTGTGGTTGTGTGGTGTGGTGTGTGTGTTGTGTGTTGGTGTGTGTGTGTGTGTGTGTGTGTGTGTGTGTGTGTGTTGGTTGTGTGTGGTGTGTGGTGTGTGTGTGGGTGTGTGTGTGTGTGTGTGTGTGTGTGTGTGTGTGTGTGTGTGTGTGTAGTGTTGTGTGTGTTGTGTGTGTTGTTGTGTGTGTTGTGTATGTTTTTTTGTGTGTTGTGTGTATGTGTTTGGTGTGTTTATGTACAATATATACCTTTATTTACCAATTTATTATAAAAAAATAGTTAAAAATTAAAGAAATTATTTTATAAACACATTTTTTTAAATAAAGATTGATTAGCATGGAGAACAACATCTCATAGCAGTTTACTTGCACGAATTTACTCCAGTGGTTTATCTTTCCGACGACTTGTTTCTACATAACTTTTCTGTTCCAGGTTATGTTGCGCATCTCCAAATCTGGGGAAAAGGAGAAGAAATTGTATTATGCCGTAGACAAGGATATGAAAATTCTTTGTTGTGCGCTCTGAACACTCGCCAACACACACGGGTGAATATGCTCAGTTGACTTATTAATAGATGTTGCCCGAAATAGAACATTCCAAATTGATATTTACGTGTCATGTTTCTAGAGTCAGTCACATATTATCAGTCACTAGTTCTCATCAAAAATTAGGGATCAATTTCGGTACCTTTAAGTCATTCGCCAGGCTCAGCAAAACTTATAAAATTACCAGTGTAAGTCTGCATAGAACACAGATTTGAGAGGTAACACTATTGTTTCCACAGATTGAGAGGGTAGTTTCAGATCAGGTTAGAGTACGGGAGGCACACGGACAGGCCAATATCTCGCCGATCCCATTTCCACTGCGAGACACACGGTTTGAGGTAGGTCGTCAAACGCTCTTGCAGCTGTGTGCAGGACCCCATCTAGTTGAATGTATAATGTTCCCCGTGGTCTGACCAGTTGGCACAGATCATGCCCAGTAATCCTGGAGCGAGGAATATATATCGTCAAGGTACAATGAAGAAAAGCCTTATTCGCACTTAGTCGAGGTGCTCTATATGTATAGGATCCACTTAACGACCTTACTCCGCGAGCATTGACTTGGTGAAATATATTTCTGGTGCGGGATCATCTTAAGAAAGGTACGATATGGGTTCAATTTATCCTTAACATCCCGCAATCCAGTGCCACGACATTTTCTTACCATTTACGTGTTATATCACTCACTAACAATTTGAGGTAAAGACCCTATAACCTTCAAATCCTCTGTCCAAGAGAGATTGTTCTGAAGGAGGTGTACATCCTCATCAGAAGGATTCTCATATACCATCAAAGCTACGTTAAGCCTAATCTCCTCTTCACGCGATCTCCAGGAGCCCACATCCGTGCGGACGATGTGCGCCCATGTATGGGTCATGTTATAATTGTCATACGAATTCCTAACGACAACAAGATACTCTTTCGCGAAATCCCAACGCGATCCCCATATCTTCATGCTAGCCTGCCATTAAGATGAACGCAGCGAGGATTTTCATGGGTGAAATAAGAGAGTACTCTCAATAACTTGGCAATTCTCCTACACGCTCATTATGTAACAGCACACAGAATATCGTGTATTTTACGGGAAGCTTGCTGTGGTGGTTGTGCACAGTATTCCTTAATTGGTTTGCAAAATAGTCTGTAGTGATCTCATAGTATTATATTGTTACGAAGAGGGTGCGATGGGATGATCAGGCAATCAGAGAATACCGCTTTGACATTAGATGACTTGCGGCTACCTGGCGTTGAAATTCCTTATCCACTATATGGCAATGCTATTCAAATTCCGCCAGTTCCATGGCTCGTTTTTTCGTCTGTTTGATATCTAAATCCATTAGGCCATGTCCGTTCACTTATAACACGGAACGTCACAGATATCTATGAATGTTTTTCAGCGATTTGGTTTCGAAAACACCTAAATTTACTTCAACGTAATGTCCAAAAGGTTACTTGGTTTGTAAGATTTTCTATTACTCGTACGGTAATGTGCGCTAATAATAAGTAGTGTGTTCGTGTACGCCAGTAGCGATATCAATTTTTCAACGTGGATTATGCGTGTAAGGTATATATATTTATCACACCTCGTGATTAAAAGTTTGCCATTCATTTGTAATTTAATGATAATTTTAATTTCCTACGTACATTCTACAAAATCTGAGAAATGGAAAATATACCCTTCCATTCAAAAACACAAAAGACACACTACTGCGCATGCGCCAAAATGAACTGTAGCTGTTCCATCTCGTACACCTACCTAAAAGACATAGGTTTTATTTATTTCGAGAATTTTGTCACATACGCAATACTTCACACGATACACAGCTGTTTCTCATTTGTCGCTGTCTCTTATATATTATATATTATACTATATATATACTATATAATTATATATAATATATATATAATTATATTATATATTTATAATATATATAATAATATATATATATATATTATTTTATATATATAATATATATATATTACTATATATATATATTTATATATATATATATATATTATATATATATAATATGGCCAAACTAAAAGTACCGCATGATATCTCGAAAACTAAGATGGATACAAAAACTATAAACATATATGGAATCAGCGTATGAAATTTGTATGGAAAATGAAAAAAAATTTACTTTTTTTTTATTTTTATTATATCTCCAAAACTACGATAGGTTAGAAGAAAACTAATAACATATTTGGACCATCATCATATAAAAGTTATTTTTTAGGGGGCTCGGCCGACGGTGGGACAGAGGGGGGGACGTTTTCCATACCCCGTAGGGGAGGCGGAAGTAACCCCCGCGTTACACCCCAAAATACCATAAGAGCGGGAAGGTTCCTGGAGACCCCCCGGAGGGGGGGAAATAGTCCTAGACCCCGTCGTCCCCCACGGAGGCCGAGGACCCGCGACTTTTTGCATCTTTGCCGGTTTTACGCCCCTGAGATATTCTTTTAGTTAAAAAAAAAAAATTCATACATATTTCATACGCTGATTCTAAATATGTTTATTAGTTTTCTTGTACCTGTCATAGTTTTGAGAGATATAAAAAAAAAAAATAATTTTTTTTTCATTTTCCATAACAAATTTCAAAACGCTGATTCCATTAATGTTATCAGTTTTCTTTGTACCTATCTTAGTTTTTTTAGATACAGGCGGGTAATTCTAGTTTCACCTATATATATATATTATATATATATATATATATATATATATTATATATATGATATATATATATATATATTATATTTTTTTATAAATATATATTATATATTATATATTTTTATAATATATACCGGTAAAAATAAAGAGATATATATATATAAATATATTAGTGTTAGATTGGCTCCGGAGATCTCAGCTCAGCTCGGCTTCAGCTTCAGAGTGGAGTGGTCCAATAATTATGGCTCCATCCATCCATGTGTGGTTGTAACATATGGTCAATTTAGAATGATTCGATATTAAAATTATCTGTTACCAAGTTATATCATTCCCATTCCATTTCCTATAAAAAGGATTTAAACATGCCTACTCTATTAGTTTACAGGTATAACCACTAAATATCTTAAATTAAAGAAACAAGAAACATCGTACCTTCCGAACCTGAAACGAAACGCTTATGGTCCTTCTCGCCTAGTGTTTTCAGAGAGAGAGAGAGAGAGAGAGAGAGAGAGAGAGAGAGAGAGAGAGAGAGAGAGAGAGAGAGAGAGAGAGGAGAGAGAGAGAGAGAGAGAGAGAGAGAGAGAGAGAGAGAGTCTTCAGCAAGAGATAAGAAGAGAGAGAGCAGTGCCTTCAGGGAGAGAGAGAGTAGTGTCTTCAGTGAGAGAGAGAGATTACTGTCTTCAGTGACTGAGAGAGAGTAGTGTCTTCAGTGAGAGAGAGAGAGTATCCTCTTCAGTGAGAGAGCAGTGTCTTCAGTGAGAGAGAATAGTGTTTTCAGTGAGAGAGAGTAGTGTCTTCAATGAGAGAGAGAGTAGTGTTTTCAGTGAGAGAGAGAGAGGTGTTTTAGTGAGAGAGAGAGTAATGTCTTCAGTGAGAGAGAGAAAGTGGTGTCTTCAGTGAGAGTGAAGGAGTAGCTGTCTTCAGTGAGAGAGAGAGAGTAATATCTTCAATGAGAGAGAGAGAGTAGTGTCTTCAGTGAGAGAGAGAAAGTAGTGTCTTCAGTGAAGGTGAGAGAGAGAGAGAGAGAGAGAGAGAGAGAGAGTAGTGTCTTCAGTGAGAGAGAGGGAGTAATTTTTTTCAGTGAGAGAAAGATTGATAGTAGTGTCTTCACTGAGAGAGAGAAAGTAGTGTCTTCGGTGAAAGAGAAAGAGTAGTGTATTCAGTGAGAGAGAGAGTAGTTTCTTCAGTGAGAGAGTGAGTAGTATCTTCAGTGAAAGAGAGAGAGAGTAATGTCTTCAGTGAGAGAGGTAGTAGAGCCTTCAGTGAGAGAGAGTAATGTCTTCAATGAGAGAGAAAGAATTGTCTTCAGTGAGAGAGAGAGAGTAGTGTATTCAGTGAGAGAGAGAAAGGGAGTAGTGTCTTCAGTGAGAGAGAGAAAGATTAGTGTATTCAGTGAGAGAGAGAAAGGGAGTAGTGTCTTCAGTGAGAGAGAGAAAGATTAGTGTCCTCAGTGATAGAGAGAGAGAGAGCAGTGTCTTCAATGAGAGAGAGTATTTTCTTCAGAGAGAGTGTGAGAGAGAGAGTAGTTTCTTCTGTGAGAGAGAGGGAGAGCGAGAGAGTAGTGTCTTCAGTGATAGAGAGAGTAGTTTCTTTAGTGGTAGAGTGAGAGTAGTGTCTTCAGTGAGAGAGTGTAGTGTCTTCGGTGAGACAGAGAGAAAGTTGTGTCTTCAGTATGAGAGAGAGAGTAGTGTCTTAAAGTGAGAGAGAAAGTAGTGTTTTCAGTGAGAGAGAGTAGTGTCTTCAGTGAGAGAGAGAGAGAGAGAGTAGTTTCTATAGTGAGAGAGAAAATTGTGTCTTCAGCGAGAGAGGGAAAAGCAGTGTCTTCAATGTGAGAGAGAGAGTAGTGTCTTAAGTGAGAGAGAATGTAGTGTTTTCAGTGAGAGAGCAGTGTCTTCAGTGAGAGAGAGTATTGTCTATAGTGAGAGAGACAGAGAGAGAGAGAGAGTAGTGTCTATAGTGAGAGAGAGAGAGAGAATAATGTCTCCAGTGAGAGAGAGAGAATAGTATCTTCAGTGAGAGAGAGAGAGAGAGAGAGTAGTGTCTTCAGTGTGAGAGAGAGAGAGTAGTGTTATCATTGAGATAGAGAGAAAGATAGAGAGAGAAAGAGAGAGAGAGAGTAGTGTGAGTGAGAGTATGATTAACCAAGCTGACAACATTTACAGCTCAATAGGAATTTACTTTCTCCAGGAAATATGAAATGCTTCTTCTTACACCATATTGTTAATATTAAACTTTTAATGATTTAATATATTTATTTCTATAAATATTAACATTCCAATATTTTTAAAGGAAAAACTTACAATAACTAACAATGAGTTATGACTAAGAATCTTGGGTTTAATTAATTAAACAGTAAAAATTGCAGGATAATAAATCTATTGTTAAACACAAAATATAATCTAAATTGAAAAATAAATATTTACTTTCAATTGAGTTTTAGGAAATTTTCGATGTTGATATAAGTAATTGGACGAGTTACAAGACTTCAATAAATATATTAGGTTTATACCTTAAATAAGGAGTATCCAAATGTAAGGAAGGTTTATACCTCCTGTAAGGAGTATCAAAAATCAAGAAAGGGTTATATCTCCTATAAGGAGTATCCAAAAGCAAGGAAGGTTTATACCTCTTATAAGGAGTATCCAAAAGTAAGGAAGGTTTATACTTCCTGTAAGGAGTATCAAAAATCAAGAAAGGGTTATACCTCCTATAAGGAGTATCCAAAAGCAAGGAAGGTTTATACTTCTTATAAGGAGTATCCAAAGGTAAGGAAGGTTTATATCTCCTATAAGGAATATCCAAAAGCAAGGAAGGTTTATACCTCCTATGAGGAGTAACAAAAAACAAGGAAGGTTTATACCATACCTCCTATAAGGTGTATCTAAAAGCAAGGAGAGTTTATATCTCCTATATGGAGTATCCAAAAACAAAGAAGGTTTGTACCTCCTATAAGGAGTATCCAAAAGCAAGGAAGATTTATGCCTCCTACAAGGAATATCCAAAAGCAAGGAAAGTTTATACCTCCTTTAAGGAGTATCCAAAAACAAGGAAGGTTTATACCTCCTAAAGGAATATTCAAAAGCAAGGAAGGTTTATAACTCCTCTAAGGAGTAACCAAAAACAAGGAGGGTTTCTATGTCCTATAAGGAATATCCAAAAGCAAGGAAGGTTTATAGCTCCTCTAAGGAGTATCCATAAGCAAGGAAGATTTATACCTCACATAAGGAATATCCAAAAGCAAGGAAGGTTTATACCTCCTATAAGGAGTATCCAAAAGCAAAGCAGGTTTGTACTTCCTATAATGAGTATTCAAAAGCAAATAAGGTTTATACCTTTCATAGGGAGTATCCAAATGAAAGAAAACCTTCTCATTTTTTTTACAATTTTTCTATCCGTTCTAATATTTTAGTATTCATCCGAGTTTTGTAAAATGAAATTATTAGAGTAGTATTCCTAACAGTTCAACGCCTACCAAGGTCACGGAGTGGTGTATGGAATACTTTCACTTCCTCACGGCGGCGTTGTGATAACTGATAAGGACACGTGCTGCGAGACAACGCTAATTGCTTTTACTGATAACGGTTCGTTTCTTATTTTATTGTATTTTTTTTTTTTATTGGCAGGTTTTTATTTTCATTTAAAATAAAAATAAATTAAATAATTAAATAAATTAAAAATAAATTAAAAAATAAAAAAATAAAAATTAAAATAACTTAAATTATATATATTAAACCCGTATACAGTCACCACAGAGTGCGTGAGCGCCCGCCACCGCACCGCACTGCTCTACCTCCAACTTCGGTTTCGAAGAATCGATTCTCGAAGGGAATCGATTCTGAGTCGAAAACGATTCCTGTAAGGAATCGTTTTTTACGCACTCCGATCCGGCTCCCGACACCGGCTCCAAAACAGCAAGATGACTTCTCTGACTCTGCCCAGCGCGGCGAATCTGGTTAGTCCCTGAATGTTTTTTTTCTGATTCTTATCCTATTTAGAATTATTTTTAAATGTAAAATGATTTTTAGGCTCCGGCCTGGCCTCAGCTTATGGCTCCGTATATATCTACGGGTTGTATGTTGGGCTTAATATTTTGGAGGGGGGTTAGATGGTGAGGTAACCTCGTCGTAGACGAGGTGACGTCCCCCTGGGTTCCCCGTAGGGGGACCCCACCCCCTTAAAAAATCGAAGTGTTCGTAATTGGCTGAAATTTGATGAGAGGATTCAGAGTGTAATTTCTAGAGGGCTGTTCGGATTCGAGGAGTTTTGGCTCCGGCACCGGTGCTGGAAGGCCACTGCGGTTCCGAGTTAATAAACATTCGTATAACAACAATATAGGTGTGCTTATATAGGTTATCAAACCCGTAGATCTTGATATGAGGATCATGTCTATAGGTGTCTAGGGCCCCCCCTCCGTAGGGCCCTAACTGAAAAAAAGCACAGAGAGGAGGGCAAAACAGAGGACGAAGGAAGGAGAAAGAAAGGAAGATAAAGAGAGGAAAGAATGGAGAAGGAGTCTGACTCAAGAAGTGTGGAGTTGAACAGCTGCACCGGCGGCGGGCCTCCGGGTGGGGTGCCGAGTTTATTAAATATTTGTGTAATCAATTTGGTGTTTTTATGTTATTGGTCTGTAGATTTCGAAAATCAATTGACCTTCTAAATCGAAGAAAAAAATATTAAATAAAGAATAATAAATAATTAAATAATAATAAATAAATGTCTTATTCTTTTTGTTTATAACATTCCATTTTATTTTTTACATACCGCCAAATCAGCAATCAGTATCAGTAAAACCAAACTGCCCCTCAGCCGTTCCGTGATCTATTGATCTATTGATCTATTGATCTATTGATCTATTGATTCAGTCAAATTTTTTACTAAAATTGTAACGCTTTTACATACCCTAAATCAGTAAATCAGAAAATCAAACCACCCAACCTACCCTCCTGTCCAATCATGATCTATTGCGCAATGCCTTTCTTGGAGTAAGATCTATAATAAAAAGGAAACAAGTAATATATCTTTAAGAAAAAATTTTTTTTCTTTTTTTTTTTTGTCATGCTTTACAGTACCCCTAAAGCAGTAATCAGTTAATCAAAAACACCATCCTGCCCCCTCCTGTCTACTTGATCTATTGATCTATTGATCTATTGATCTATTGTTCATGTCACATTTCGAGTATCACTATGGATACAATAACATAAAATCAAGTTCTTTATACTAAGATCAATCAATATATGTGACGTAACAAAGTTTTCACAATTATAAAGCTAACATAGCATCATCTGCACTATGAATATAAACAAATCTGACACACGCTTAAACAAGAATAAACGGTAATGTAACCAAAGTCCACAATTACAACGTGTCTATTCCGAACGTATTTTCACCCTTGTAAAGCGTATCTCTAAACATAACAATGTTAAATTTTACATTAACACGGTAAATATTTAACAAAAAATTTTACCATAACCTTGGTCTAATTATCATACAGAGCAACGAAAGTATGCTAAACGTAACAAAGTTCACATTAATAAAGCCAACATAACATGGCTAGAACTAATACAACGACAACCTGACACATCTTAAGCAGAAAAACATTAACAAAGGTCCAACACAACGACAAATACTAACAAGGCTCAACAAAAAACATAATCCATTCGCACTTTAACTAAAACATATCTCCAACATGACATGTTAATTTTAGCATTAACATAGTAATATTTACAAAAATTTAGCATAACCTAACCAGATAATACCTTATGGGTAACTACAAAACAAACAGTAAAGTTTTTACTCTCGTTAAAGCTAAACTATGAACATAACGTAACTTAACACACAACACACAGACGAATAAAACAGCTATCAATTTAACAATTTTAGTCAAAAAGGCCGGAACATACGAGGGGAAGTAAACACAGTTTTTCCATTTTTATAACATATATTTTCATTGAAAAGAAGCGTTATATAAATACATAAAAAACATAATAAATACTTAAAAACATAGGTTTATTTTAAATTATATTATTTCATCTATCAGAGAACATAGGTTCAAGTTGGGTACGTTCATATATCTCTCTAAAAGATTCAACACCCTTTGAATAGGATATAAGTATAAATGCTTTCAGCAAACCTTTTTTCGGCATATTTTGATTTCAACAGCACTCATTCTCTCATACAAGAGAGAAGTAACTCATCCAAGCTGATAGTTTATTAAAGCAGTCCTGTATACTGTATTATATTACGGGAAAACACATGTTTCGGTGTAAAAATCATAGATTACACCAATGTGCTATTGTATTTAAGTCCTCAAGTATTCAACATCGTTAAGATGCGATGTTAATTCGTTTTTTATTTTAGCCAAAGCTGTAAATTTTCAGATGGTTCGAACTGTGAAACCTAGACACGTATGCCTGAAAAGGTCACACTAATCGAAAGGGTTTCCAAGGTAAGTTTGCGCACATCAAGGGTTTTTAATATCGTCACACGACGAAAAACAGCGTCTATTCTATTAGAACCTCTCATGTGTCTTCCCAGTTAGATATTTCACTGCTAGTCGAAATATATATCAGATGGCACACATTTATCCTCTATCCATGTTGCTGCAATATTGATAATCTTGATGAAATCATCAACCAAATGAATAAGGGTCTATTATTTAACCTCCTGATGGAATAAGCAATATATCGGTATCTCATCCGGTTGACGATTAATATATAAATGACACAATCGTTTGGGAATAACGAACAATTGCCGAAGATATCAACAACAGGTGTGAGATGCGAGGAGATGTCATCGTACCAGCACAGCGAAAAAGGTCTTACTGATGGAAATCTTTGCGTAAACAACACCTTAAATGTAAGAAGATTCTTTCTTTTCAACCAATCAGAAGAAAGAAACAAGAATACGACGCACGAACGACCATATCAGTTCAAAAGGGTTATATATTTTCGTTAGACAACAAACCAACACAACAATAACAATAAACAGGTTCACTATGGTAATATGTGTATATAAAGGAGACCTATAAGTCCAAATTGACGTGAATGAAAGAAAAAAAAAAAGGTAATATAAATTAAATAACAATAATAATAATATAATAATATAATAATAATAATATAATATAATATAAAATTAATAATAATATAATAATAATAATAATAATAATAATAATAATATAATAATAATAATAATTAATAATAATAATATAATAAAAATAATAATAATAATTAATTTCAATTTATTAAATTACAATAATAAAAAAATCAACAATATGTATATATATTTACAATTTATCCTTCTTGAGTAGGATATATATAATTTTTACATTAACATCGTAAATATTTAACAAAAATTAAACATAACCCTGTCTAATCATTATACTGACCATATTTATATAAGCTAACGCAACAAAATTTTTTACATCAACTTCGTAATAATGTTAACAAAAATTCATCATAACCTCGTCTAAATATCATAATCCCCAACGAATAATTGAAACGTAACAAAGTTTTTAAGGCCAAACAATACATAAAATAAAGCAATTCTGTTCTTCCATAATTTATACACTTTGAATATTATATTATATTTCACAGTAAATTGGTGGTTTAACGTGTTTTTCGGGGTTTAAAAGTATTAACTGATTTTTTAAAAGCAGGGCATTATATCATAATTTTCTAGTGTAAATCATGTAATTGTCAATTTTACATGCAACGTCCAACCTGACTATTTCCCGCCCCACATTATCGTCTTATCTTGTATAATTACTTAGTTTTATATTCATATCATATATTATTATAATTTTACTTATAACACATTTAATTTTTTTATTTTGTTCATCCGCATATCTACATTCATTTAAATCTCTGACCCATAAACAGATCCCCATATCCTAAATCCATGAATTATCTACTCACCAGTTAAACTCAATTTTTATTGATATCTATTTGATAATATTATTCGCCTAATATCGAATATGGAGTAATTACCCTATTGTCACAAAATTGTCTCAAAGCTATGGTACTATATTCGGAGATATAATGATGCCAAAAAGGTCATCGGATGGATGGTGCGGGAAGGTGATTTTTGAGATTCGATTTTGAATTTACTGATCATTACTGGATTTCCTGAATTAATTAGGCTGAGCTTTTCTATTAATCTAAGATAATAACTTTTACGATTTTATACTGTGATCTATAATCTATTCATACCGAAGAGAAAATCTTATTATTTAATGCTTATGATCCTAGTGATAAATTTTGTTATCTTATTTGTTCGGTAACAACTGTTGTGTTTTAAAACTTTTTGTTACGTTTTTTATTTCAAATTTATATTATTTAACTTTTTTAATTCTGAAATATTTTAGAGACTAAGAAGCTATATAATGATAAGACAACTAGAAATCTATAGTATATGTTTAAAAAATAATTATCAACGAACGACAAGTTGAAATTCATTAACACAAACAAATATATTTGTTGCGCGTTTACAGAGACATAATCTTAATAACTTAACTAGGTCAATATGTTAAAACAAACATTGATTTACCGGAGAGGCACGTTAATGTTAAAATTTATTATCTGATATCACAATAGTTACTCAGAAGTTTAGTTACCGTAATAGTAAACATTAACATTGGTTATGTTAGTAGAATATGCTTGAAAAAAAGTGAATAGGTCGTACATTACCGTAATTACTGTAAGCGATATAAAAGTGAGATTCGGCTTAACTTTACACTCTCTGTTTGTTGTTCTAAAAGGCCACTGACGGATACTACTAATTAATACTAAATGTTTAACTTATTATTTTTAATCAAATAATAATAGTATTTATTTATTTATTATACAAAAATTTAACATAATATCATCATCATAAAAAAACTTCACTACGAATTATTATAAATGCTATATCATGTAAACAAATTTTTTTATACAGTCATTACTTGTTAATATTTTAATCTAAAAATATTTTCATCATAACTCGTCTAAATATCATTTAATACCTTTTTTTCACGAATATAAATTTGCATTACATAATACAACGCTAATCTCAACTATTAACATATATATTAATAATATAAAATTAATTTTATCCTTAGTACTATATGCATAATTAAATATTAAGATTTCTTTTTGATATAAAATTTGTCAATCTGTTGTTAAGCGTAAAATTTTAAATGTAGATTTTTTAATAGCTATGTTCCTTAAAATAGATAACAGGTCAGTAATTCAATTACACCTGGCACTGTTATAGATGACTTCTCCTTTTGCAGTGTCCTACTACCTCACTGATCCGTCCCACAACGAGAAGTTTTAGCTTCATACAGCTTATGACATATCATTATTAGCGTGAACTTAAGAATATAATGTATTCAAAGCATTGATAGCGCGAGAATTTACCTGTCTGCGTATGAATTATTCTGCCGCTAACTATCCTGAAGTTCCCTACTTATTCAGAAGTGAGAAAGTAGCTAACAGGTTCACACAATACTTTGTATATGTTCCCATTTCCCCCGCATATTCAGCGACCGTGTAAAACGTATTATGCATAACAAGTCCCTTAAGCGAAAGTAATCCATCTATCAAAAAGATACAGGCGATGCTGTGATCTACGAGAGTTTGACACTATCGTTTGAGCGAGAGAGTCGTAAACGTTCGTTTCGAGTCAGAACATCTATTTTGAACTTATGATATAAACCTAGACATTAGCAAAGCGCGCGGGAAATCCCAACACTCTTTTATCAATCACATATAACTTAGACCTAGGTCTCATGTTGTCTACACATCATCAATCATTAGCACAGTATCTTACAAACTCATGCATTTCTTCTAACAATCAATTGTTAATTTTTCAGCACTGTCAGGTAGTAAGTTTATTAACATAGCGTACTAAGGCTATACGGAATAATCATTTCTTTCATTAACCAAGTAGTATCTAAAGCAATTCACATAACCTCCCGAGAGACCCAAGGGGATGAGTCCCTTGAAAAGGGTTGTGTGAGTCCTTGAGAGGGGTGGAGAGTCACTCTGCCTGAAGGGTGTAGGGCGGTTGTGGACGGCCCTTCAGTTCCTTCGTGCTGACGGCTCATACTCCCTACTTCGTTGAGGGTATATGGCCTCGCTTACACCCTCTCGGGTGATACCCCCTTCTTCAATGATTTGGTGAATGGTTTGGGGAAAATATGGGAGGGGACTCACACCCTTCAAGTCTACACATCCCTGGGTTTTTTCTCGAGGTTGATGGGGTGTGCTTAGATGACTCTTGGTTAATGAAAACTGTTTTATCGTAAATTAAGGTACTTATGTTTATTTATTATCTAGACGTGTGGGAAATTTACAACTGATCTTGGTTAGAGAATGAGTGGATGAGTTTTGCTAGGGATATTACTGTGCTATGGACCTGAATGATGATGTGTTAGAAACGGAGGTATGTTTTATAGCTTCATGTTGACCGATAGAGTGTTGGGTTTTTGCCCAGAGATATTTATGAATAAATGGTCTACGTTGAAATTCATACGCTTCCAAATAATGTTTCCATTATCTCGAAACGAGATTGCAAATCTTTGTGATGTTGGATTGAAGAATAGTGTCCAGAGTTCATAGGTTCAAGATGCCTGTATCTACTTTGATAGTATATTGGTCAGCTTTGTATAAGGGACTTGTTAGATAATATCACGGGATTTCCTGTTGTCTTTGCCAGATATGCCGGGAAAAGTGGGAACATAGCCTCGACTATTGTAGTGCACTAGTTTAGGCGTACTTTTACCTTTGATAGAAGTGAGGATGAAATGTGTGCCACTGATATATCGACTGAGACAAAGTTGGTAATAATCTAGGATGTTTAAAGTCGGATTAGTCTCATAACGCAGAGTGGTATAGAGGTGTTTAGTGCCTAATTAGTAGCACACACAGATTTCGTCTGTTAGATTTTATCTCTTCCTGTAGTTCGTGGTTGACGAGTGTATGATTATAGAATACCCTAGTGCTTATTAATGTGCGAAGCTAACAAAACTTTAACGTTGAGGAGAGCGCGGCTGAGTGTGAAGGTAGAACTGCATGTGCGATGGTGTGGTGTCTAAGTATTATACTGAGTTGTATCGTTATGAGTTTTTCACTCATGTTTATATATATCAGGTAAAACCTATTTCTCTGACGACTTTAAACTAAGTATTAGCTAGATGCCATTTGCAATTTCAATAAAGATCTTATATATATTACTATGTCACGGATTAAAATTATGTTATTTTTATGTTTATGTTTGTAAAATTTGTTATGTATTGCCAATTAATCTGAATGTTAACATGGTCGAGCAATCTTACGATAGTGTATGTTATTTTAGACGTAGGGGATCTTTAATAGCATAGATAAATTTTTTATGTGCTAAAATGGTGATTTACGAAAGTTTGCTATGTGTAATAAATTAATATATTTTCGAGTTAGAAACGCAATGTTTGAGCTTTTTTACTCACTCTCTCGTATTGTACACAAGGTTAAGGAGAACTCATGGCGTATTAAAGTGGAGTCTATATTTAAAGACTTTGGGTATGTAGATAATTAGTTCATCGTCTCATCTGTGTTATTGATGAGAAAGTAGGATAGCTTAATCGAGTTTGGAAGTATCGATATAAGAAGATAATATGGCTTGACAAAAGTGTGAAATAGGGTTAGGACGAATTAAAATAGTGTATCTGATAAGTGTGTAGTGTACTTTTCATGGTATAGTGGTCATATTCATGTTTTAAACTCGTGAGTTTGTCTCAATTCAAAGGGGTGTTTGAATCTTTAGAGAGATTTAGTAGTTATATGTAATTGTCAGTCACGTATCGGTCAAGGTGAAAGCCTACATTTTGCAGTGTATAGAATATTTGAAATTATATTATATAATAAGAAAATTACAGAAGCTCTATATTGTTTATTTTGTAATAGAGCTATTTTATAATGTATATAAAAACGTTGTTTGAAGTTTTATGTATTTTAGAGCATAATTATTCGAAGAGGTTAGTATCATCTTAATTATAACTTAATTTCTTTGAGATATATGTTTTATCGGAAGTAAATGATTAGAATGACTCGATAAAGTGTGAGATTAGATCAGCTAGAATTCTATAGAATTCAAAACAGGTCTATGTGGATGTGATTGGGTGTGAGGGGCGCTCTCGCATGGTTTTGATTCTACCTGGAGTTTATATCTTGATCGGTCTTTATTCAGTATTTTTACTCGAGCTTATTATAATGTTCAGTAAAAGTTTTAGAACCGTGTTTTAATTTTCACTGGTGTATACCTTTTGTGGTTGAGTTCAAATGAATCGTTGTAGATTTTACTATATGTTTCAGTTAAAGTCGATGATATACAAAAATTTAGTTGTTTATTTTTAGGTCCTTTTATTACCTCTCCATAGGTGGAGTAAGATTAAAATTATCTTTGTCTTATGTTTGGCTAATTTTTTGATATTAAGTCTGTTCTGCATGAGAGATGTATTATGAAAATAGCTGTGTTATAGGATTCGGAAAGTTGTTTTATTGTTAAAGTATATTGAAAAAACTATGTTTTTATTGTAACGTTAAACATTAGTTTAAAATATGTGTTTTAATGTATTTGTGTATAGGAAAAGTTAGCGGTTTGTAGTAAGTAGATGTTTGATCTTTTTCATGAAGAGTTTGTTAGTATACTTGGTCCTAACGTCGTTGAATTAGTTTATGGTACGCATTAGTTACAGTGGTTAATTTTATGCGAATATTTTTGTTTCTATATATTGACTTTTAAGATGGTGATCCAATGGTGTATGTACGTTTGTAGTATATAATTAATTTATCATTAAGCATTGAGAGGATCAAAAATGTTAGTGTTGGGTCTTAGTTGAATATTTGTACATGTGAGACTTTAGGTTATATAAGGTGTGATATATGAGGTCATACTCGTTACTCGCTTACGTAGAGTTGTTTGTAGGTTCTGACTAATGATTTAACGGTATGATAAGTGATATAGTGCGGGGTTACGAAATTATTTTTATGTTATTATTTTAAATTTATTTCCAAAAGTTATATATTTTTAGGTTTATATAATATTATTTTATTATTCCTTGTTTGTTAGATAGTATTTAGCTTTACACTAAGTAGGTGTTATATATGGTATTTCCCGTCTTTCGATTTAATGTCATTGTTGTTATTAACCTTTATAATTCCTGTTGTATTTATAGTTGGGTACACTTTTTTTGTATTATTATCTATATTTATTATCCTCGTTTTTTCTTTTGTTTTCTTATTAGGATTTGATTCTACGTATTATATTTTTATTGTCGTATTTAGTTTAGTTCTTCATATTTTTATTATAAATATTTAGTATTATTATCGCCTTTGTTTGCATGATTTATGACTTTTTAATTTTATTGATGGTCCTTTATTTTTGTATTACTTATTATTATTCTTATTATTACTAATAACCTATTATATATTCTTTTCACCTGCTTCTATCTTTGTTATTATTATTTCTTTGTTTTTTTTATCAATGTTTATGTTTTTATTACGTCTAGTGATCATCTTTCAACGTCAATTAGCTGTACACGCGCTCGCCACTTTGTATGTAAAACACAATTGATTCAATTACGCAGACATATCAAATAGATGTGACCACATGTTTTATAGTGATATATTCAGAGATTGGTATGCGTAAAAGGAGGTGGTCTTGAGACCGAAAGAATATATGAATGACTCGTTTTGATTTACTGATTACTGCCTTAGGGTGTGTGTAAAGCATGAACAATTTTTCTAAAAAAATATGACTTCGTAATTCAATTAGTAAAGCATTCGAAAATATTAGGAGTTCTACGTATCGTGCGTCGTATATCTGTTAGTTTACCATAAGGATCTTATATTTACATTTCATCAGCGATCGGTTGAGAAATTAGAAGGAAAGAGAATGCGCGGTCATTACTAGTTGTTTATGAGGGTTGGTTGTTTGGGACGTCATAACGAGGAATTTTCTCGTTACACAATAGGCACTTATTTGTTTTTATCGGCTGTGCTCATGGGTTAAAAGACGATGAGCTATAGACTGCTACTTCTCGGCATAACTACCTTAAACAAAATATGACTTGAATAATAGATCACCTGAGATTACAATTAAGAGATTAGATTCATCAGCGTAGGAACGGGGATTACTGCCTTGAGGAGCGTTGCAGTATTTTGTGTTTACTCTATCACGATGTGTCTATACCTTGATTTGACTGAGTTATATAATTGCGGAGTCAAGTCAAAGCAGAAATAGATACCGTAACTAGTATAAGTTCTGTATATGATGTTATCCATCCAAGAGGTATATCAACAAATAAAAGAATAAGACACTCTCTTTATTTTCATATTTTGTGTTTCTGTGTTTTTATTCATTCATAAGATTTTTATATTTCTAAATATTTTTGGCATGCCTAGTTAATTATATTGAGAT
This sequence comes from Trachelipus rathkii, assembly GCA_015478945.1. Lineage (NCBI taxonomy): Eukaryota > Metazoa > Arthropoda > Malacostraca > Isopoda > Trachelipodidae > Trachelipus > Trachelipus rathkii. The sequence continues at coordinate 51,433 of JABUQX010121193.1, forward strand.
AGTAGGATTAAATTGCTTGTGCTCTAGCAGATGAGTTTATCCTGGAGACATACCACGCCTGAAATAACTATACTGAGTGTAAAGTTACAGACAAATTATAGAGGTTATCTCCAATAGAATGACGTATGGATATCTCGCTCGAGATATGTATGATAACGAATATTAGAACACAACCAGATTTGGCGCAAACTTGATCAATTCATTTGGAACAAAACATAATCTTCACTTACGTAAAAACATTCTGTGGGACCCTTCTCAGCCGCACGCAGTAGCAGATGCTCTAAGCAAGTGAGAGGTGTACGCTAATCACACTTCAATGAAAAACTTTATCATGCAAGCATTTGAGCTTAGAGAACTCTACAAACACTCCACATTCCGTATACCTTTTATCTACTTTTTCTATCTTTGCAAACTTCAATTCGATTGTTCGTACCCATTACGTGAGGACTTCACATTCTACGATATTTAGCTAGGAGAGTGTTGGTCACTCTTCACTGTTGCATATTTACTACCTTGAGATACTAAAGGTGGCGTCCTCCCTCAGGAGGGCGCGAGGCTACAGATCATCAGAGCAACACGTCACTCATTGAAATAGACTGCACTGTTGAAATAACTATCAAGCTGGATGAGTTTCTTCTCTCTTGATATGAATGAGAATATCGCAGTCGACTGTTTGAAAATTTCAAAATATGTCCGAAAAATGGTTTTTAGCACACGGTGAGAACTTACGAAGGCGATTTGTATAGCTTTTTGATATAGTACACCCTTTCAAAGGGAGTTGAATCTTATATCAGAGGAGACATATAGAACTTACACCCACGAACCTTGTAATCCTATATGTTCTTCTGGATTATGATGTTAATTAATATGTTTACCCGAAATAAAACTGTTTTATTAACCCTATGTTTTGAGTGTTATATAATACAATGTTTTAATGTATTATCGACGCTAAGTGACGCTCCTTTCCTTATGTTCCATGAACCAATTGATATGGTTTTTGCCGGACCCAAAAACTACTCGAATCCGATACCCAGCCCTTTCTAGATTACAACTCTGCATCCTCTCATCAAATTCAAGCCAAATATGTAAAACACGCTATGACATCTTTCTGTAATTTTTTTTAAGTGCGGGATGTGGCGCGTGTTTCACCCCTACGGGGAACCCAGGGGGACGTCTTAACTCAGACTAAGTTGTTAATGATTCGTCTACGAACGGAGGTCTACTCGTTTATTCGTCTATGGTGTTGTGTGTTAATCGATATCGCTTAATCATCGTCTCAACTCTCAAAAATTATTAGCCACGCGTATATTAGCACTTTAATTCTTACAGAAGACCGTAAAGATAAGACTTTCATACGTTTTGTATTCGGGGAGCCAGTAGTAACCTGGGCCACACATCCGTGAAGGGCTCTAAAATATCATTTCAATAATAATAATAATAATTAATAATGCCAACTGAGTATTAAAGAGGATTATAAGAAGATAAACTCATGGATGATGAACCAGCACTAAATTTTCGTCTTTCGCTGCTGGGCAGAGTCTCAGAAGAGCTCATGCATTTAGCTCGTATTTGTTAGAGAGCCTGTGACAGTCAGGAGCCGAAAGTATGTTACACCGAGCGAGAGCTTTAGAAACTGTACTATCATGTTACAGGGAGGAATGGATATTGTTTTTCTGACTTAAAGTGGCGAATCAAGAATCGGGATCGGCACTTTTAGAGGAATCGAATTTCTTTCGTTAAAGCTGCAAGACCGTTGTTTGTTTACGGAGGTAGAGGTTCTCTAAGTGCTCGGGTTGGAGCGGTTTGAGCGAGGGCGTCGGACCTTTGTTAATCATCGCACTGCTGTTGGTGACTTGTATAAGCCGGGTAGTTAATTAATTTCATTGATCTATAAAAGATTGTTTGTAAAAGCATTGTTGTTTGTTTCGAGTATGTTTATAATATTTTTTAATATTATTTTTTAAATTTTCTTATTTAATTTTTTCACTTTATTAAAATATTTAGTTTTATTTTTATATTGTATTTGGCTTTATTAATGTGAAAATCTTTTAGTTTTTAAAAAACAAAGTATAATAATAAAAAAAGCATAAAATTAATACACACTCGAAACTATAATTACGTATAGCAATCGATACCGCTTGTATATAAGTTAAAATTAGAACACTAAAGGCAGATTATGTGTTAGCAACGTTATTTCTTTCGAAAGACAGCCGTGAAATGTTCATTTTAACTGCCATTATCAAAGACGCCGGCCTGTGTTAAGATGAAGTGAGATAAAAAGTTTAACGATTACATTGTATAAGTGTTCACCACGAACGTATTTACGTCTTTACAAGGCTGGTTCGAATTAAGTGTACCTACGTCTTTCGTGTATGGTAAATAATGGGTGAGTTTCAGTTCTTGTAATCTACGTTGTTGTTAATTGAGGGTAGGATAGCTATTTCTACTGTTAACCATATAAACTAATTTCCGAGTTTTATCCTAAATTACACCGATGAATATTCCGTTAAAATATTATTTAGAGACGGGAGATTGAGATATAAAGTTTGTATACCACAGAAAATTGTATAGGGATAGCGGTTTGTCTCGTTCATCTCATTTTGAGATACTCCATTAATTAAAGTACAAATAGATTCCTCTAATTGTGAGCTTATTTGGCTATTATTTAAGCCTTCATTAATTTAAGGAAATGTGAACAAATGCCTGATTTGCTTTTGGATACTCCACATACAATATGGAGGTTGATATTAAACCCTCTCTCTATGCATTTCATGAGTTAATTCCTGAATTGTTGAGGAGTATATACTTATATGCTATTATCCTATATGCTTATACTGGAGATATCTTTATGTCATTGGAGGAGCTAATAAACCTTCCTTGCTTTTGGAATATTTCTTATAGGAAATGACCCTCCGCTTGTTTTTTGTAGTTACTCCAATTAAGAGATGGGAGTTAATTACTAACCGTTCCTTGCTTTTTGAATATTCCTTTGGAGGTATATAACCTTCCTTGTTTTTGGAGAGATAAACATTGGCGCCTACACAAGGCAGAGATAACATCAAAACTGATTTCCCTTGCATTTAGTATGGGATATTTCCACTTGTAAGGTAGGGCATAAAATCTTCCTTGCTTTCTAGAATATCTACCGTAATAGTGTCAAGGTACAAAGACCTTCTTGTTTGTGAGGATGGTAACCCAATATAGGAGAAGGGATTAAGAGAAAACCAGAGCATTGGTGGGTTTGTTAGATTCTACCTTATATGGAGTTATTGTGTAACTGATTATACCTTTGCTGTTTTTTTTTTATGTGTTTAACTTGTAACCTCAATAAGGAGGCAATAATACAATTTACTAAAAAATATGGATTGAAATCAATTGAATAAACAACTTTCAGCTTATGCACATTTGTGAGTCTATTTCATGTAATATGGCAAATGTAGTAAATCCGTGTATCCCACGCTGTACCGCGGTAGGTTTTTGGGAGTGTAGCTCCTTTTAGATTTAAGAAACTGTGATATTACACTATGACTTTATGTTCTTAAACTGTGCTTGGATCACCATTCGCACTTATATAGTTACTCTATAAAGATAGTATGACTTTATGAAGAACCCATACTCATCTAGAGATAGTTTTTGAATATCTCATTACAGTGTATATAAGTTAATCAAAAACTCATGTACCTTACTTTTGTCGAATATTAGACTCATACTTAAAATAGAGTCACTGAGAAGGGAATTGAGGAGGGCAGTTAATGAGTCTCTTATCCTGATTTTTGATATCACTTCGCTATTAATAGGTAGTACACTCTAAGCTCTCTTTGTAGGTAATTTTTGAGAATTGCAACTTTTACAAATTCTTTTGATGATAAATAAGCAATGTTCTTATCTTACATATTGGATAACACAAATCGAAGAATTTATTTAGATAAATGAATATATTTCCAACTTTTTATTTATTTATTTTAGTTATTATTTACTCAAAAGTCTTTGTAACACGTTTTTTAAATATTTAACTTTTATTTCTACAAAAAGTTAGTACTTTTATTTCTACATAACTTTATATTTCTCTGAGGGATTCAAATGTAAATATATTACCTTATTTTTTCATATATTATAAATATTGAGTACTTTTTTGTTTAACAAATAGATTTATAATAAGACATTTCCCATTATATTTAGTTATTGATTCATATTGAGTTTCATAATTAAATTTAAATCATTGTTCGTATAATAATATTATCGCCTAACTTTGATTGCTCAGGATGCCAGAGCCTAACGGTAACTCGACATGGTGTACGTGTTAATTCTGCCCTTAACTCTGTTCTGTTTATTTGCTCCTAATTGACTCATACCAAATTCTATTTGGAACGCTGTTAATATTTTATCTTATGAATAACATTATCTTTATATTAAAATTCATTTCATTAAAACGTTTTTATATTTCCATAAATCTCCTTCCTTTCTTCCTGCCTTCGTCCTCTGTTTTTCACTACTGTGCTATTTTTTTTCAGTATAGGGCCCTAGTCGGTGGGAGAGGGAAGCGAAGCATATGATCCAAACTCTATTTACCCCTGCTGAAGAATAAGCGGACTTTTAAATTACTATACAACCCTTTCAGTAATGAGATACGCCTATGGGTGTCGAATCTGTAAACCTAGTTTTAGAGTCTCACGCACCTTTATGTGTTATGATTTATCGAATGTTTTTACTCGGCACCGTCATACTTCTCTAGTGGGCTCCCAGCCCTCGGTGCCGAAGACCAACATCTCCTCCGAATCCTATAAGCCTAATCACACTTCATCTCCTAGACTACTTACACTGTAACTCCTCTTCCTTCCTTTCACCTCATCTTCCTTTACTACTACTTTTCAATACGCAATTTCAAGTGTAACACACAACCTACTATCCAATCTTTTTTTCAAGGGGGTCGGGGTCTCTCTCCCTCACTACACACTTGAAGACACTGGTGACAGCCTCCATCTAGGCTACTATACATCCCTCTCCTCTCTTCAGTGCTCTAGCGACGAAAGGGATATACTACTATTCTCTCTTCTCTCAACCTGGAGACATTATTCTCTCTCTCCTTCTCTCACTATAGACCTTCAAACATACTTATTATTCACTCTCAATTCTCTTTCAGTCCCTTTTCTGCTACCGATCTCATCCTCACATCTAACAATGAACCCACAATATTCTCTGTACCGAACTCTCACTGTAAGACTAATCCTGCCTCAGACGTCCCATAACGATCTGAGGAAAAACACGAGCCCAAGCATCCTTCTCTACATCAACAATTTCAAGACATTTCCATACTATAATCATCTCTCTTTAATACAATCAACATTGGAAGACAATCTGCTATTTCCCTACGATATAACGAGAGCTAAAAGACCTACAATATTCAGGGGTTGTATACCCTCTCTCACTATAGCAAGACTTCGTTCCGCTGCTGCTGCATGAGTCAGTCTACTGCAGTGCACCTGCCTGCGTGATTGCACGGACGTCCTCCGTGGAGCCGTGCAGACTGAGGAAGCCAAGACGTACGTTTTGCTGGATCCGGTACAGTCCGTTGTAAGAAACACGCGTATACTACTAACTACTACTCAATCTCAAGTTACCAGGAAAAATCACACTTGTTTTTCTCTTCCGTGAGCTCAGAATCTTCGAATTCCCCCTTGGAAGGAACAATCTACAATCGATCTCACACTGACATGACTATCTACTATACGTAAACTACCAACATAACACGAAACGTTAAACTGCTTTCTGTGAGTGCTACGATCATCACGCAGTGCTGAAGGTGTGGACTACTCGTCCGTCGGTGGTGCGCTCGTGGCGCTTTCTGCGTCCTGCAGCGAGCTTGAACGGAACGCTCTTGTCGTCTTGCATCTGCTTTATCGCGGTATAAATCACACATCACTCCTATCTTAGTAAATTGAATAATATATTAATTTCTTTTTCTCTTTTCTTATTTCATTTTGTTATGATATTTATGTTATTTAATTTATTAATTTAAACAACTTTAATTTAATTTTTTTTTCTTAAAATAAAAAAAAATAAAAATAAATTTTAAATACACCGAAATTAACATGAGACGCAACTCGTTCTCATCTTAGTCTAAACTATCACTAGGCAAATGGTAAGCACTCGTTATCGTCGAAAGACGTGTTCTTATCAATTATCAAAAGACACGTCTCCGTCTCCTTCGTGGTAGGCTCAATGCATCTAGAGAGTAATTACCACGAATACACAGCGCACTTACTTCCTTCTACTACTCCTCTGATATCACGTGTCCTTTACATTGGTCTGGGTGCATAAACTGATCTCTTCTATCTGAAAATACATACTGATATTACGTGTTAACTACTTACATTTAACAAGTTCACCAGTTCTTGCAACTCTCCATGGTTTATGTTGCATTTTCTTCGAACATACTCATATTACCTATTTAACCATATGGGCAACCTTATGGTCCTTAGCTCTTATATAACCAAAAAGAATATGACGTTCCCAACAAACGTCTCAAAGTGGTACTGAGAGATAAGACCACGAAAAATTCATCTTAAGTAAGATCTCTCATGTACAAATTGATCGAGCTACTAACTAAATCTCTTTTTTCTTTAACTTCTGAATATCAACTTGTATACCCGAAGAAAATCCGGATCAGAACATTAACCAAGAATTAGCCTAGGTAACATTTCTTCTATCTAGAGAGTATATGAAGACAATTACTCTGTCTCGTCTCTCGTCTTTCTATATTCCAAACCTGAAGATACTTCCTTTCCACCCATGATATATGCATGTCTGCAGAAAAATATGAACACAACATACTTTTTTAATTCTTCTCTGGACTTACACTCTGGAATAAATATTGCATATCATGACGGCATGATAAGGATCGCGCCAACCAAAAAAACAGAGAGCGTAAATACCTAGACCACACTTACTTTCGTATCGTACTCACATGACTTTGGTAATTATTGAGAGATTTAATACCAAATAATATCGGTTCTACATTCACATTCAAGCGGATTGAAAGAGAAAGATATATACAAAATACTTACTGCGCTCATATTCTCAAGTCTAAAATGCTGCACTATGTACACAATCGAGACGTTCTCTCTTGAATCCTTTGCTTAAAAATAATAATCTACTCTTGTACATCATCCATTCAAAACTTGATAAATCTTGTAAAAGTGGTCAGTGAGATGATAACTTCTTTAATACTTTCTTTGAACCCATTATCTACTGAATTGATAAGTCGATGCATAACTGAATTCCTCGTCTTGTTCTTCTTAACGTTTCACGGAAGACACACACACTTTATTTTTTAACTCTAGTCTATTCTCTATCATTGGGAAAATCTCCAAATAAATCTAATCATTGAAGTTATTTTGATATTCTTATACACACTTCACGTATATCTACATCTAGTGTTTTTACTACACTAGGAAGAAGAACAGATCTATACTCCCTTTCTACTTACATATGTCACATGTATAGACTAACCACTTTCACTCCTCACGTCTCATCTATACTCTGGACGAACGCTAATGTATTCTATTATGAATCTTCAATTGCAGATTCTCATAAACTTACTCAAAATAAACGACTTCTCAGCTCATCTCCCTTCCACTGGGATCAATCACTCACTACTCTCTCTCTCTCTCTCATTGAAGAGAAGACACTACTTTCTCTATATCTTATCGAGGATATTAGAATCTCTCACTCAAGACAGTACTATTACTCTACAACTAAAGAAACTACTCTCTCTATCACTGAAGACACTACTCTCTCGCTCTCCCTCTCTCTCACAGAAGAAACTACTCTCTCTCTCACACTCTCTCTGAAGAAAATACTCTCTAATATTCCCTGCAATGTCTCAACAGCCACTTCTTCTTCTTATCCTCTTAACAGCTAAACAATGCCTTACCTCGTGGCATTCCATTGTTTAATGGTCCCAATAAGTTCCAATCTCTCTCCTCTCTCCTCCTCTCTCTCAAACTAAATGTGTCTAAAAGATAATAAATGGGTTATTCAGTATGAAATTGAATATTCAGAATTTTAATGAAAAATGTTCATTACTTATAGGAAAAGGTAAACCAAAGTCCTGTGTTACAAATTATCCGGCTGGAGTTTTTTGAAATTTCAGGATATCCTCCCGGGACCAAGATACTGTTACATCTCTAATATATATATATATATATATATATATTATATTATATATATATATATATATATGTATTAGTATATATATATATATATATATATTATATATATATTATATAATATATATATATATATAATATATTATATATATATATAATACTGTATGGTATATATATATATATATAATATATATATATATATATATATATATATATATATATAATATATATATATATGAATATATATATATATATTATATTATTAATATATTATATTTACTATATATATATATATTATATTATATATATATATAATAATATATATATTTATATTATATATTATATATATATATATATATATATTATATATATTTATATATATATATATATATATATATAATATTAATATAATATATATCATATATATATATATTATATATTATATTATAATATATATATATATAATATATATATATTTATATATATTATATATTATTATATATATATATATATATATATATTATATACTATTATATTATATATAATATATATTAATATATATAAAATATTATTTAAATATTATATATATATATATATATAATAATATATTATATATATATATATATATATAATATATATTTAATATAATATATATATATTATATATATATATATATATATATATATTAATATATATATATACATATATATATAATATTATTTATAATAATATATATATATATTATATATATATTATATATATTATTTATATATATATATATTAATATAATATATATTATATATATATATATATATATAATATATATATTATATATATAATATATATATATATATTATATATATATATATATATAGTATATATATATAATATATATATTTTAGAATTTCAGTTAAAGAGCTTCTTCTAATTCAACACTCCAAGCTTCTGTTTAATATTAAAATATATT
>JABUQX010121194.1:5000-15000 GCA_015478945.1 Trachelipus rathkii
TGCATCCCACTTTATATACATATCGATCGTATGACCTAAACATTTTTGTTTTTTTACATTCTTGCCCTTTATTGTTATTTCTCACTATAACGCTTCGTCACCTGTATTGGAATATTAACAAGTTCCTGTAAGAAATAGTATAAAAAAATTGAAAAGAACAATACTGGCGTCACGTTGAGCTTCAAAACACAAGAGGCATTAACCATATATTACAGCGTAGGTTTTATACATAGAGATAAGAATATGGTTATGTTATATGTATATATGGCATGATGTATATATATATATATATAGAAGAGGAGAGTATATATATATATATATATATATATATAAGATATATGTTATATATATATATATATATATAAAGATAATATATTTATTCGACACTTTCATATTTGAATGAGATAAAGCACTACTGAATGTAAAAATTCGAGATAGAAAATTACATTTAAAAGTTTATTAAAGCATATTTAAAAATCCAAATCAACAACTGTGTGTGAGACCGCATGATATCGGTAGTCAATCTCTTAGATCGTGACGGGGGACTGTCCCCCCTCTGTCCCCTCTATTTCTCACCTGAGCCCCTAATAAAACATGCTCAAAGAACTTCACTTTAGGGGGCTCCAGGGTGTTTGCTAGTTTTAAACTATAAAACGATTCTAAATATAATGTTTATATGCTGATTCCCAAATTATAATTGTTTTCTTGTGTGTCCACTAGGAGATTTTTTTTTTACATTAGAGTGGTAATAGTTTTATATTGCTGGATCCAAATATGTAATTGGTTTTTCTGTAAATGTCATACTTTTCGAGATAAAGTTCTACTGATCACGTTAAGGAATTATGTCATATATATATATAGTGAGAGAGAAAGAAAGAGATATAGATATATATATATATATATATATATATATCATATATATATATATATATATATATAGCATATATATATATATATATATATATATATTAATTCACGCAAATAGCTACAGCTCATTAAGCTAACTTTCCTACATGTAAAAAGTTCACACATTTCCATACGTGTGCTCTTTTTTCTCGAAATGCAATTTCCATTTCATGAGCATTGTTACATAATTTAGTTTTTGGAATAATAATATATTTTTGGAAAAATTTCACTGCATCAATTTCTGTTAAAATGTTATTGTGAAACCATTCAAGATTATAATTTGTTTCATTTTCCAATGTTTCAGAACTTGTATAACTGTAAAAACAAAAAAAATCACAATTTTGTCGCTAATTGTAAAAAGTGAGCTTCAAATCTTTAAAAATGTTAAAAAAACAAATAAAATGACTAGAATCAAAATAAAGAATCAAACATAAAGACCCTGTAAAAATGATTACGGGAATTAGAGTTGTTATTTAATTTATTTAAGGCTTTTGACTATTAAACAATTAATGAAAAGAAATACTTAAATATAAAATGAGAGAGAGATCTTACCCTAACGATAAAACGTTGTCAATGAGTGGTCTTGTGTAATGTGAGTCAAGAGAAGTAACGTTCTTGATGAATATCAACCTTGGAAGGGACTGTAATCAAAAGGCAAAAGGGGAAAATGATGAATATCATTACTAACTTTGGGTAAATAAATGTGACTTAGAAGTTCAAATATGATTACATAACTATATATATATATATCCTATTATGTAAGTGTTGTTCCCTAAATTCATATATATATATCTTTTTATGATGTATATATATATTAGATATATATATATATATATATATATATATATATATATTATTATTATTATATTATATATAAAATATATTATATATATATATATATATACATATATATATATATATATATATACATATAATATAATATATATATATATATATATATATATATACATATGTATTATATATAAAATATATATATATGTATGTACATATATATTTATATAAATTATATATATATATATATATATTATGGGTTATATATATACATATATATATATAGAGAGTTATTATATATATACATATATATATTATATATATATATATATATATATATATATATATATATATATATATATATATAAGATATATGTATATATATATATATATATATATATATATATATATATATATATATATATATATATATATATATATGGGAAGATATATATGTATATATATGTATATATATATCGCAAATGGTGACACTTCTACATTTTTCATGATATTAGAAAATAAGTTGAGGTTCAGTGTTTATTAAGTTTTTTTTTCGCTGAGGCAGTTTAGTACTTCAACCTTAGATTTGAAATATGTACACTCGATTTAGTCTCATACAACACTTTTGATTGCCAGTAGCAGTCAAAAACATTTTTCCTTTTGTTGTTCTGTTGCCGAATTTTTATGTAAATATTTTGTACTCTAAATGTTTCAGTAAACTTAATAATATATTGGGGATTGCGAATCATATTCACTCAGTGATCATTGCCCAAATTGGTAAAAGCATATAAATTTACTAAATTCTCAAAGGGTACTAAGCATTAAACTACTTAAATAGCAAATATAAACCTGTAGATTGACTTAAAATCCTTCAGAAAACTATGAAACATCAAAACTAACACTGATTTTAATGTCTATGTTGCAGATAACCCATATTCAATATAAGGCAATTTTAGCTGAATTATGGAAAGAAACTTCCAAATTTAATATAAACATCATGGCCATTAACGAAACCATTTGTTTATATATTTGGAGAAATGTAAAAGTTTACTAAATTTGGGCAAGAATGCTAATACAATATTTACATTAAAATTTCGGGTTTCTCAACCTTATCCGTCATATCAAATCAATTGTATCATATCAATCAATATCCTGTCAAATCAAATGACATCATTTTTAAAGGGGAAGGACATAGATGTTGTTATTTCATCTTAAATAGTCACTAACACATTATATCCATTATCTAGAATTTGACACAGGGAAAAGATATAATAAATTCCACCCTAGATCAGGCACCACTACAGGACCCCATGTGTACGTTGACCTTTACACAAATTTGAAAGAAATCGTTGCAATAATAGTTCATATTGTTAAGAAATTTATAAACTAGTCCCACTTACTTTGTCAATTTTTTTTCTTTTTTAATAGCCGACTGGAGTTTATTACCTTTCAAATACTTCTTAAATAAAATTAATTTTCTTTTCTTAAAACAATTTCAAATTTCAAAGCGTAATTTTGCACGGATTACTTTTTAAAATGAACACTTTGCAATCAAACCTGCTGATATTATATAAGCAACTTTTACTGGCAATTAATTGTGTCAATACGTATATAACTTAATCAAGCTTTGTATCTAATAATAATAATAATAATAATAATAATAATAATAATAATAATAATAATAATAATAATAATAATAATAATAATAATAATAATAATAATAATAATAATAATAATAATAAAAGTATGGCATTAATAATAATAACAATAATAAAACAATAATAATAATAATAATAATAATAATAATAATAATAATAATAATAATAATAATAATAATAATAATATAATAATAATAATAATAATAATAATAATAATAATAATAATAATAATAATAATAATAATAATAATAATAAAAGTTTTTGATTTTATTTCCAAAGATCTAAATATTTATTTCTATATATAATTTAATTTCCTTAAAATAATCTTAGAAAACAATTTACAGAAGAAGAAGATATATTTATTTAGATTTCCAGTTCGTCCCTATACTTGAGACATCTTCTCTTCAGAGGATTATTTTTTGTAAGCGAATGAGCTTAAATTGATGAATATTTAATAATTAAATCATACGATATTTAGTTTAACAGATAATCTATTAAATTTTTATTAATGTCTGGTCTATGTGTTTCTGATGTAGAAGTACCGCAATTTTAAGTTTCTGACTTCGCTAACCGCAGTATTGCAGCGTTTAGAAAATATCATTAGTTGATTGCCATAACTATGTCGTATAAAAATAAGTTCAAATATTTTGCTGACTGTATGATGTTGATTACGCCCTGTCCGACACTGACGGTATTATTCGTCGTGGTAACCTTAATATATGTCACCGACGTACAGTCTGACCAGGGCAGTTAAATTGGTACACAACGTGATGGTTGTTGGTCAAAGCATCTCTTGTGCCAAAGGAAGATGACAGTTGTTTGGGCTTATGGTATAGTCTGTTTGACTTTAATTTTTGAGGGGATGCTGGTTTTGAGGTGAGAGTTCAAAATATTACGAAGGCACTTTCTTATTGAAGTCTATAGCATTGAAGTTTTGAAGAAGAAATTCTTATCGAATTTTCTTGATTATTTTTACTTTCTTTATTAAATAATTTTGTAATGGTTTTATTAATTAAATTTTCAACTGAGTATTGTGGATGGTCACAGTTAATTAAATTTTGCTTAATGCGGCAAATTTCTTCATCAAAAGTTTTCCAAGTTGAACATAGGTTGTATGCTCTGTAAACTAAAGTTTTTACGATAGATTCTTTGTAAATAGTCGGTGAATAGTATCCACATAGTTCATATACAGACTATTATCAGTGGGTTTGATATATCGCCTGTAGATATTGGAGCTGCCGTGAATTAATATTGATTTCTAATGTCTAAAAACAAATATATTATTAACCTAAGTTTGTATAAAATTTTAAGCATGACAACTCTTCTTGAATTCTATTGAGAACTGATGCATATGCTATGTTCCTAAATATAGTGAGGGTATCGTCGACATATCTTATGTAAAATACGGGGTTAAAGTTGTTAGTTTCACGAAGGATTTTGTTTTCCAGATTGGACATATAGAAGTCTGCAAATGTAGGTCCAAGTGGTGAGCCCATCGACACTCCATCAGTTTGTAGATATATGTTTTCTTTTAAATTTAAACGGTGTTTGAGTACAACAAATTAATAAAAGGTTCCTCATATGTTGTTCTGATATATCTGGTGGGGGTAGGTTATTTGAGTGATACACTTCGTTAATTATTATGAAAATCGTATCAAGAACCGGTACATTTATGAACAAAGATTCTGCATCGAATATATTAGTGTCTTCAAGTTTTAAGTTTGATAATTTGCATAATGTTTCGTTATTTGATTTAACTATGAAAGAGTTATTAAGATATGGTCGGATAATGCTGTTCAGATATTGGGCAATTTCGTGTGTAACCGTTCTGTACATAGATATTACAGGTCAAAGGTGGATTTTCTGAGTTTTTGTGTATTTTAGGCAATCCATATATATGTCCTAAATTATAAAATCCAGTTCTTTTAATTTTGTCAGAAATTCTTTTGTTTTTTATTTCATAAGCGATTCTGTTAATGTTATTTTTAGTTGTATTGTTAGTTTTATCAGAAGTTATTTTAAATTTGGTTGTATCATTAAGCGTAGTTTGAAGTTTCTTTTCATAATCAGATTTGTTCATTATAACTACTCCACCACCTTTATCTGGGCGTTTGATAACTATGTCATTATTATTTTTGAGGCTAGAAATTGCTGTCTTATCATCTTTGGTGAGGTTATCATAATTGTGGTCTTTAAGAAACGAAAAAGAAAATGTTTTAAGTTTAGCTTTAAGATGATCATAATTGTTAACTGTAATAGTCTTAAAAAATTGATCTTTTTGTACAATGTCATTGAATAGTTTCTCAACTTCGATAGATTTCTCCAATTTACTACACTTTGTTTTCAGTCCAAAATTGAGACCATTGTTAAGAATGGATGTTTCATTTGTGTTTAGTTCATAATTTGATAAGTTAATGATAAAAGATTTGTCTTCTTTAAAGAGAAACTCATTACCATAGAGTTTTTGTAATTTCTAGATGTGTTTGAATCTGATATCCTTATTGAGATCAGAAAGTTATCTAGTGAGGAACATTATTAGAGAGTAAAAATAAAAATTTCCAGTTGATTTCTTGAGATCAATTAGACAACGTCCTGTTTCAATTTTTAGATTATAATTTTTCAATTCTAGTTCTTTAATTTCATTTAAAAGTAGTTTGAGTTTGAAATCTTTTGTTAGTTCACTATTCTGAAGTTCTCTATTATAAAGTCTTATATTGAGAAAGTTTGGAAACAGCTGATTAGCTTTGCAATATTTTAGGAATTCAACATCAACAGGGTTAACAGGGCTTAATATTTATTATTATTATTATTATTATTATTATTATTATTATTATTATTATTATTATTATTATTATTATTATTATTATTATTATTATTATTATTATTATTATTATTATTATTATTATTATTATTATTATTATTATTATTATTATTATTATTATTATTATTATTATTATTATTACCATATTATTTTTATTATTATTATTATTATCACATTATTTGTGAATTCAACATCAGCCTTTGATTTTATAAAAGTTTTTGATTTTATTTCCAAAGATCTAAATATTTATTTCTATATATAATTTAATTTCCTTAAAATAATCTTAGAAAACAATTTACAGGAGAAGAAGAAGATATATTTATTTAGATTTCCCGACGCGTTTCGTCCCTATACTTGAGACATCTTCAGAGGATTATTTCTTGTAAGCGAATGAGTCTTAAATTGATATATAATAATTAAATCAAATGATATTTAGTCTAACAGATAATACAGTCACTGAAATTATATTCTAAATAACAAATTTCTTTTATCAAAAGAAAAATAAATTTCTTTATCACAGGAAACTAAGTTTTGCATTTGCTTTTTTTATTTACTTATGTCAAGTATTATTCATAAAAAAATGGAAATAAAACAATTATTACCTTTAATCTAATTTACATTTAACTTATATAATAAAAAAATATAGTTATTAAATAATAATTAATATATAAAATAATAATTGGCTATGAACATCCCATATAAGATATTTAATATTTTATGCATTTTATGCTATACATAACTAACATTTGGTTCATAAACCTTAGGCGAAATATTATTAATAATTGTCTCAAAATGAAAAATATTTTCTATGCACACCGACTCTCATGTTGCTCACGGGCTTATATATATATATATATATATATATATATATATATATATATATATATATATAACAATCCCTTTATGTAAAAATAAAACGTTTCGCCTAAAAAAAAAAATATATATATATATATATATATATATATATATATATATATATATATATATATATATATATATATATATATAAAAAACCCTTTTATGTAAAAAAAAAATTATTTTTTCGCCTAAAAAAAAAATTATTATTATTATATATTATTATTTTTTTTTTTTTTTTTAAAGTCTTCATTTTTACTGCAAAATATTTTTAGTAGCTATTTTGTTAAGCTCTTTACTATTACTATTCACGAGGCTGAAAATAAGGCCCTAATTTCTTCCTTTATTATATTTGCTAACGTGTCAAGACAAATGCATACTTAAGAGATTTGAATGTTAAGAGGCAATTTGCAAACATTCTATTTGCGGTTTTTGCAGTTTTTATTGCGTGGTTTTATTTTATTTTTATTTTTATCGCCCTTTTATAAAATTAAATGTTATTAAAACTACTTTGTATCTTCCGTTGTGTTGAAAAATTCCCATTTAGATACGGGATAATGATTATTTTTATTATATTGCTTATTGTTTATGCTATGTTATTTTATTCCTATTATTATATTTCTTGGAAGAACAAGAATAAGTTTCTAATGTCATTTAAAACGCATTTTATTGCAAAAATATATAATAATATTTTATTGTTGCTACTAAATTCTCAATCTGCATAGATTTCTATCTAAAGGATTGAACTTTACTATCTTCTAGTCTGATAGCTCTGAGATCCCTTCTGCATTTTAGTACTCTTGGTCTTGATATAATCAGCAAATTAACCTTCAAGGCTTCTTGTTAAAATGGCTGTTAAGTCAATTTAAAAGAAGTTTTAGAAATTTTTCATGATGAGATTTTAGTTATAATTTTCATTTTTCTTCAATATATGGATCTGCATGTTATAATTTTATAAAGAGGACTGCTCAATTTGAGATGCTTCGGGCTCCACAAATACCGGACGAATATTCGGGATTATTTATTATTGCCTTGCAAGGCAATGGTACTGAGATTAAATTCCTCCCAAAATAGAAGTTTAACTTAACTTGTTGGCCATTAATGGTAAACAAAATGTGTAGTAACAGCTACAAGTTGTCAGTGTGAACAAAAGATTCCCTTATTTATAATGTTTGAGAGAAAATTATGATACCGGAAATTACTCTGGGAAGCAACGCTCCTAAAATGATTATACCATCAATTTTTCTTTCCTACTTTCTAGACCACCAAACTTCAGAATAGGAACGATTTGGAAATTGAATGACATATAAACTAAACACGTTACTGTACACTTTTACACATCTTTGAGCCTATCTTGAGCCTATCTTGCTGTTTTTCATTTTCTAAAGGTATTACAACAGCAATTGACAGAGAACACTTGATACTCGCATCCAAGAGTTAGTGTGGAGCCCACGAAAGGTACAGGGAGAGGTCTAAAGAATTTTTTCATAAATTTTTACGTGAAAAGAAAATTTCATGTTTACCCTTGCTACACTTTTCTTTTAACCTTTTGACCTTTGACCACAAAAGTGTCTTGGAAAGACAAAAATTTAAATAACATGGACAAAGAAATTGTTTTGTTTAGGAGTTAACAGGGTTTTCATTTATTTATTTATACTTATTTATAAGACAAAGCCTGTTTAAATTAATTTTCCTTTTTCCCTGTAATTTCTTTTCATAATTTTAAAAATAGTACTTACATAAAATACATTCTTTAATATATATATATATATATATATATATTATATATATATCATATATAAATCAATATATATAAATATATATAGTATATATATAATATATATATATATATATATATAAATATACATATATATATATAAATATAAACTATAATATATAAATATATATATATATAATAATATTATATATAATATTATATATATATATATATATAATATATATATATATATATATATATATATATATATATATATCAGGGGCGTTTCCTCCATAGGTGCTAGGTGTGCGCCGCACACCCTATATAAAGCTATTTACTTTTTTTTATTACACTTTAGATATAAGGGAATATTTGTTCAAATGAAGATAGTTGTGTATACAATTATTCAATAAAATATTAAAAATTTAAATGCTCTTAAACTTCAATTCGCCTTATTTTTTTATAGTACAATCAGAAAGGAACTTCATGTGCGTCGAATTTTGGAACGCTATTTTCCATTGAGTTAAATTATTTCACTCACGCTCTCCGCTGTACATATTTTCTATATTATACATACGTAAAATTGGTGCGATCAAAACATAGCACATGCTTTTTGCTGGCATCGAGATTTTTTTTTCTATATATATTTTAACGTGGTTTTATATATTATATATTATATATATAATATATATATAATATTATATATATATATATATACTATATATATATTATATATTATATATATAATATATATATAATATATATAATATAGTATATAAACTATAATATATATATATATATATATATATATAATATAGTATATAATATATATAGTATATATATGTATATATATAATATATTATATATATATTTAAATGTATAGGCCTAATAATTATTTTTGACTACGCGCCGCCGGTGGTGTGTAGATATATATATACGAGTAATTAATTTTTCCTTTAGTATTATTTTTACAAAAGAATTTTTAATTTTAATGATATGATCAATTGTACTGAATTTTAAAATTATTTTATTCAATTTTTAAACTAAATTTCTTAATAAATTTAATAAAAATTATTCGCAGATTACTTTTGAGCGATAGGAACGGAGTAGGCTACCATTATGTCAAGAACGCAAGATTAAATTGAAAAAAACAATTAGTAATACAGATGCTGTGCGTTGTGAACTTGTGAAGTGCATTGAATTTTTACATTTGCATCACTAAATGGCGTGTTTTCAGTAATTCATAATTAT
>JABUQX010121194.1:20000-21974 GCA_015478945.1 Trachelipus rathkii
TATAGTATATATATCATATATATATATATATATATATATATCTATAATATATATATAGTATATATATATATAATAATATATATATATAGTATTATATATATATAGATATATATATTATCGAGAGTAGAAGAGAGAGAGAGAGAGAGAGAGAGGGAGAGGAGAGAGAGAAAGAGAGGAGAGATTCATGATAAAAGATGTCGAAACTGAAATTATCATTAGGAATTTTATTTACAAAAAAACTAAATTTCGCTGATTTAAGCTGTGTCAAACCTATTTATAGATATTGCTGGTGCAACAAGTCCAAAAAGTTTGAACAATACCCTTTCAACATTAGCGTTATCAGGAAGTTCCTGACAATATGCTTATTATTTAATATATGACCTTTAACCTCATCTAATTTTTCTTTGAGAGATCTGTACGAAGATGAAGGAGGCACTGCTGACAACAGAGACTCATCAAATAGGTAAACTTTTATGAAATGGACGAGAATTTGGCTGCTTACTTTATGCCATAGAATTCACGTGCTTTGAATTACTGCATGCTCTGGAAGTTGTGGTCGATGATCTTGGTTAAAAAATACGACGTCCAGATAAGTGAGCTTCTTGGTTACGTGGGGCCGATGATACTATTTCCTTTTTACTTTGTAAATCTTGTCGTTGAGAGTGTGGATTATGCTGTTTCTATGCTTCCCTTATTCAGATTTTTCGCATAATATAAACAATCATCACTATAGGTTTACAGTCATGGCTTCTGCTGGTTGATGCGTGGCCACAGCACTCTCACCAAATGATTTATTATATATGCTTTGAAATGTGGTATCGAGGTAGCAAATGAAATCCCTGGCAATAGCCTCGATAACAAGAATCGATAGTTTAAAACATGTGTAAGTTTACAATATATATTTATATGATATATATTATATATATAGTATATATATATATATTATAGTATAATAGTATCTATATATATATAGATTATATATATATTATATATATATATATATATACTATATATATATATATACTATATATATATAATAATTATATATTATATTAATCGATGTCTCGAAATAATATAAATAGCAGAAATTTTTTTATTGCCTTTCAGTTGCTCTTCGATTGAAAAATTGAGAGCAAACCATAGGCTCACACGAGTGCTAAAGACCGTTACATAATACATTTTTAATATTTTATGGCATGGTTTTTTATGGTTTAAAACTCATTGGTTTTTTTTAATGTGGTTTAAACATCGGTTTAAACGCATATGGTTTCTAAACAAATGATTTAGAACTGCATCAAAGACCGCTATATATATAATATGTATTCTAAATCGAATGTT
The DNA here is from genome assembly GCA_015478945.1 of Trachelipus rathkii. Taxonomy (NCBI): domain Eukaryota; kingdom Metazoa; phylum Arthropoda; class Malacostraca; order Isopoda; family Trachelipodidae; genus Trachelipus; species Trachelipus rathkii. The sequence continues at coordinate 21,339 of JABUQX010121194.1, forward strand.
TTGTTTTTTTATACCTTTTAGATTATTTTTTCCAATACTATAAAAAAAATTGATGATTTTTTATAGCGGAATTATTAATTACAATTTTATCTTATTCTTCATGCGAAGTTTTTCTCTTCACCTAATTTTATTTTACTCTTTATTTATAGTCTTTATTTATTCTATTATTTTTTCCTTTTATCTGTTTGCATTTGTTTTGGATTTTATTTTACTTTATCTGTATTGGAAAATGTGGGGATACATTTTTCAAATTTTCTTCTAAGCCATAGCGAAAGCTTTTATTTTCGGTATGTACTGTAATATATATATAATATATTATATATATAATATATAAATATATATAATATATAATATATATAATATATATATATATTATAGTAGTATATATTAGTATATATCGGGAGTATATTTATTTATATATATATATATATATATATATATATATATATATATATATATATATAGTATATATAGTATAGTATATATATATATATATATAAGTATTATAAAATATATATATATTATATATAGTATATTATAGTATATGGAAGAGCGGGAGAGAGAGAAACAATAGTCTAATTGAAATTTCATTTCTTTTCAATTTTCTTTTTGATCTTCGTTGCAGTTTCAACACAC
>JABUQX010121195.1:0-30372 GCA_015478945.1 Trachelipus rathkii
TCTGGTTTGAGAAAAATCTTTAATTGTATAAGAAAATCTTCTAAGTTCTTACACCTAGAAAAGCTATTGTCCTTGAGGAGGTATTGTCTAGCTTCTGATGAAAAATCAAGATATTGTAGTTTTAGCGAAATCTATTTTCTGTTGTTCTGAAATTAAACCTAATGTGCTTACTTTCTCATGAAGCGTAGTTAGGTATTCTTCGAATTTAATCCCTACCCAGGCTTGTGTCTTTGTACCTCTTCCATATAGTTTTAATTCCTTGGGTATGGGTGGAAAGGCAGGGGTGAACAAGTTATTTGGGTAATACCCTCCATAAGGGGGTCCATATGGATATGGAGTATATCCAGGTTGCATGGCTGGAAAAGATTGTTGCCAGCTTGTTGAGGGAGGTTGCATGCTTAAAGGATTATTTAAAATATTTTGGGATGTCCCCCACGGATTCTGGGGTTGATTTCCAGATAAAGTTTCATTGGGTCTATTCTGACCCCAAGTTTCATTAAACTCACTTCTATTATTGAAGATTTCTGTTTGGCCATTCCAGGAGGGGTAAGTCTTCTTTTTATTTGAAGGAGGTACAGCCCCCTCTGTCTTTAGATGTATATTAAAAGTACTATCTAAAACATTTGTCTTTTGGAAGACTTTATGTATCTTTTCTTTCGTTTCAGTCTTTCCTGGTTGATACCAATCCCATGCTGTTTTCTGGTTTGGGTTGAATGACATTGCATCAATATTGGAAGGGGGTAAATATAATGGAGGAGGTCCCATATCCTTCTGTGTGGATCCCTGTATCTTAGGTTTTGTTCCTGTATTTTCAGTATTATTCTGTTCTTTTGTTTCATGTTCTTCAGTCGTTTTTATTTCTTTTGTTTCTTGTTCTTTATCTTTGTTTATATCATCTATGTTTTCATCTTTATTTATATCATCCATGTTTTCATCCTCCTTGTTCTCTGTTGAGTCTTTATTTTCTTCCTTGGGGCCCCCTGAAGCCCCGTTTGGGTCAACTGGTCCTGCACTAACTATTTGAACCAGCTGGCATATTATAAAAAACAATGTAGAAATCAAAAATATTAGGAAGACGATTAGGTCTAATCCTGTCATGATTAAACTTCTATTTAATTCAGTTATTATATTTCTGTAAATATCTATAAAGTTTCTTAATTATTAAACAATCCTTTTTATTGTATTGGATTGTTTAAGATTTCCAAAGTTTTCTCAACTTTTTATATCGCTTATGTTTCTATCAAGCTTTCCTATTTATATATCAAAGTTTTCTATAAAATATTTTGAAAGAAAAATATTTAATCATTAAAGTTTCTAAAATATTTATTCAAAAATATTTAAAAATTATTTAACTGTAATGTCTTCTATCTTCAAAACAATAATAAGTTGATAATAATGTTTTCTATGTTTGTTCTTTCAATATTTCACCGTATTCTATCTGCTAAGAATTTTTCAAAGTTCAGTATCAAAGTTCACTTTCAATCAAAACCAATTAATGTTGATATAAAATTTTCAAAGTTCTTTTGACATTTTTCATGTCTATTTTATTTTGGTGGTGAAGCTTCCTTTCGTGTTTTATGGGATTTTTTACCTCAGGCATTTTATGAAATGCATAATTAAATTTAATTAAATATTATAGATTTTTGTTTTTGCAATTTGCTTCAATATTGATTTGTAAATATTTTTTGATTCAATGTTAGGAAAGTATTAATTACTTTACTATTATTTTTTAAATTATCTTGTCTTATACCATAATTACTCTTAAAGGTCTTTGTAATTTACTTGGATATGATTTTGTTTCAGTTTCAACTGCAATGATCGCTGATGTCAATCAATGCTGTACATTTTTTAAACAGCCAAAATAACTTGAATATATAATATACGAAATAAAACAAATAAATCACATATATACTTCAAAAAAAAACTGTGCAAAAATTATCTTTTGAGTAAAGATAACGATTAATCTCTTTATTCTTACGGATAGTACTAATAATTTAAAGCACGAATGAGCTTTTATGTATTTTATTTCTGAAAAATTTTTATATAATAATAATAGGTTTTTAGTTTTTCAAAGGTCGGAAAGTGTCAAAGAGGGATCAGTGGTATAGTATATTGGTACAAATGAGTTATATAGGTCATATAATATGTGTAATACAAAGGTTAAAAGGTCTCAGTATACGGGGGTCCCAAAGGTTAAATAAAGTGTCAGTGTAGGTCCATAAATGGTTTATAGAATATATAGGTATATTAGATTGAACAAAATGTTCAAGTAAAGTCCAATGATCGAATTCAGCTCATAGGTTACATGAAATAGCTATTTATCTTTTATGTAGAGGTTCACTGTATCTTTAATGTTCCTAAAAAGACTTATTGAGACTCATTGTGTAGGTGTTTTATATATTTAATTTAATATCATATAAAAAGTAATAACTTAATATTTGTACATATATATCCAAAAAAATATATAATATAAATATTGAGTTATATGGAAATAAGATTTATTTAGCACCAGTTTCAAAGACTAAGGTTTGGACCAATATATTTTTTCAGAATTTAATAAACCATAATCCTTATATATTATTATATATTATGATATATATATATATAATTTTAGGCTCAACCTTAAAGAATACTATAAGATATTATTTATATACGATACCCTACGTTACTAAGCTTATTAGATATATACTAGGTTTTATTATACGATTTATATACTTAAAGTATTCGGTATATAATATATACCAAACGTGAAAACGGAACGCGAAAAATTTGTCGGTTGTATGTGGATGAGGAATATTAGAACTCATTGTCCAAAATCACCCGTAAATTCTGAAGCTATTAATAGCGTATATTTGCGATAGGTTATTGCTATTACTCGGCACAAACAATAGTATTAATTACAACTAATATACTTATCAAATCTTTGAAATGTGTGTTCGGCCTAAATATTTAAAGTATTGAAAATGACATATGATGATAATATATATTATTTACTATAACTATTAACTATCTGACTAAATTAATGTACTACAATAAACACTTACAACCGATATAGTACAGGCTATATTTCACTTTAGAATATATATATACATAAATATAGGCACTCATCCCTGATATATATAGTATATATATATATATATTTTATACTTATACTATATCATCGAAGTATGATTCCTGAAGTATACGAGAGAAGTATTAATATTATATTAATTTATACTATACTATCTAATATATTAGATTTGTACTTCTTTCGTGTCCTGCGGTGAGATGGAGGGAAATGGAGTGACAGCGAGATATACTGTAATGAGGAGTGCGTATAGTAAGAACGTATGTATATATATATATATCAGTCTAACTCAAGTATATATATATGCTCATATCTTAGTATTAGCGGTGGCTATAATATCCTATATATGCATTCGTATACCGTTAATTATCCGCTGATATGCGCTGCTGTAAATAGCTATAAGTACTGATCTCATCGTATATAGGCCTAAAAATATTCTAGACATCTTCCAACTTGGTTATCATAGTAGATAAAACGCATACTAAAATATACTATTATAATTCAGCTATACTGACCAATTTATACCTATCAGGATTATAAGTAGGTGACTTATGTGGTAATAATAATATATAATAATATTATATATAATATAATATATATATTATAATATAATATATATAATAATATAATATTAATATTATTATAATATATAATATATATATTATATATATATATATTTATTAAATATATTATATATATATATACCTAATATATTAATATATAGTAATATATATATATTAATATATATATATTAATTATATATATATATATATTAAATTATATTTATATATATATTCTATATATTAATATTATATATATATGTAGTATTATTATATACTATTATATAAATTACTATATATTAATATATTAATTTATTATATATATATTAATATATATTTATATATATATATATATTATATAATTAATATTAATATTATATATATATATAATATTATATATATATATATATATTTATATATATATATATAATATAATATTAATCGTAATATATATTAATATATATATATATATATATATAATTATGTATATATATATATATATGTACTGATATATATAATATAACAGTTATAATAAATAATTTAAGTATTTAGATATTATTAATATTTAACTAGTATATTTATTATAATATAGTATATATTATACATATATATATAATTAAATATATAATATATATATAATATATATATATATATATATATATTAATAGTATATATATATATATATATTATAATAGTATAGATGAATATATTAGTTATTAGCTATAATATGGACTATATATTTAATTTGTATAGATCGTATTATTAATTACTATTATATATATAATAGATGAAATGTTATATATATTATATATTTAATAATATATTTAATTTATATAATAGTAATATTATATGACTGATATAGGTATAATACTATATATTATTATATAACTTGATGTGACTCAATATAAGTCCTTATCGGGTATGTTATAATCCGACGATCCATATTATTGGAATATATGTGTGTGTTGTTGTGTTATTTTTATTAATCAAAATGTATATAAAGCAATAAAGAATATAAGAAAAGAAATAAGAATATTGCGTAAAATAGGATAAATGGAACTTCTTGGCCTCTACTATTTTTTTTTATATGTTCCTGGTTCGATTTTTTTGCTACGCAAGGTTTTATTTTCTCCCTCGGACACGCATATACTACACACAGCTGCTCTTATAAAAATTAATATTCAAACGAATGATTCACCAATAAATGTTTGTAGGATAACACAGATAATTACTCTTTTTTATTATTATCGCTGGCGCATTTTATATGAAGCCTTCTTGCCTATTAATATGTAGGAAATGACGTATAAGAACGGATATACATTCATACAACGTTTTAACAGCAGGACCGTGATCTTATCACTGCTGTTTTATTATGAGCAAAGTAGATCTTAAAAAATAACGAGTGAATATTTTAATCTAAACGTATATAAACCTATCTTCACTTATAATATCTAATTAAACCTTAATATTGTAGTTATGAATTTCTTTTTCTAAACGTTATTGTTAGATTTTTGGGAATTTTTCCATCTTTTTAAGAGAAAAACTATTTATTATAAAATGAACTTATTAGGTATAATTAATTTATTTCTTAACTTAGATTATTTGGCACAACAATATTTAAACCCAATAGATTTATTCACGTCTAAATTTTTGGTTTTTTGGTGTTTATGCATGATAAATAACCACTTTTTTAAACTAAGATTTATTTTATAACAATACAAATGTACAAAGACTATTCTTGATATGTCTGGATCCTTATTAGAAGATAAACACATACATAGTAGAAAACCTAGAAATTTATAATGAAAACGATTGTTTGGACTTATTTACATAAAATAATTGTTAAAAAAATACAAATTTTAGTTTATATATACTAAAAATGATGTTTATAAATACACTCATTAAAACCAATAAGTTTAGAATAATATATAGTAGGGTAATAATTTGTTAGTCTAGAATATATATATTATATATATATAATATATAAATTTTATATATATAATATTAAATATATATATATATATATATAATATATATATATATATATATAATATATATAGCACTATACCTTATAATATTATAAATTAATATCTTTTTTATACCCATAAAAATACAATGATATTAATATTAATTAATATTAATTATAATTATAATATATATTTAATATAGTATTATAAATATATATATAATTACATATATATATAAAATAATATATTATACTTATATATATATATATATTAAGTATCTATATTAATATATATAATATATAATATAATAATAATATATATATATATATATATATATATATATATATATATATGATATATATAGTATATAATATATATTTATTTTTATTTAATTATATTAATAAATTATTAGATAGATTATATATTATTATACCTATATATATAATTTGTTAATGAATATTTTGTTTTCATTGCTATTCAATAAAAGATTTTCTTCGGTCTTTATTTTTTTTTTAAATATTAATTTATCAAAATAATTAAAATGAATAATTAAAAAAACACACACTTTTAAATTTATTATGATTATAAGAAAAGAATTAATTATATGTAAGATTCACTATTATAAAATATATTAATGTATGAATATTATATATATATATATCCTTAATTGTATTTAATATATATATTATGGGTTATTTACTATAAATAGATTATATATATAATTATAATAAAACTATCAAATATAACCTCACCTTAAATATACCCCAATTATACTTATGTAGATATTATATTATATTATTAATAGATATTACTTTTAAAGTTTTAATTTTATATGAATGTATAATCTATATATATCTATATAAAATAGGATATACCTTATACTAATATAAATAACCTGTTGAGTTGACAATAAGTAGATATCCACCTATATTTTATCAAAAATTGTATATATTATATTATTATATAATGAGTATTATGCTAATTATAGTACTATAACAATAAATTATATATATTAAAACAATCTTGTTTAAAACTTAATTATATCAAGACAGAAATACATGTAGTAATTGCTAACTAACGGATATATTTTGAATATAAACTAATCTACTAATTTTAATATTCAAATATTATATTATTATTACTTTTAATATATATATTATATATTATTAATTATTATTATATTATATATTTAAATTATATAATTATATTTTAATGTATTATATATAAATTTTATTTATAATTTCTTATTATTATTATATTATATTATATTAATTATTATTTAATTATTATTATTTTTATTATTTTTATTATAAGATACGTTATTAATTTCGTTAACTCTTTATCTCTAAATATTCTGATACGCCGTTCTTGATGGTGATTTTTCAGATCGGTCTATGGTTTAAATAAAGAAAAAAACACTAATTAAACACCTTCTTCTCTTTTTCTTTTTATTTTAAAAAATTTAAAGTTTAAAAGTTAAAACACTAGCCAACTATCAATAGAGTTATATAAGTATATACCCTATACCCTACTGTTATACATAAAGTATATTACTATACTATATTATATACCTATTATATATATATATATATATGCGTATATTACTATTTTCTTCATATATATATATATCACATATATAAGATTCTTTTATTGAATGACTATCACTTTTCAATTTATTATAAATGATATATATATTTATATTTTATATATATATGTATTGTATATCATATTATATATATTATATAAGACCCGTACATTAATATATACTATAGTATTATACTAATATAATATCTATATACTATTAATAGTAATATATTACGAGTATAATATATATATATATATATATATATATATACTATATATATTATATAATATATATATATATATATATTTATATATATATAGTACTATATATATATATTATATATATATATACTATATATATATCATATATATAATATCTTTCCTCTTATATAGTACTTACTTTATATTGATACATACTTTATTTGTAACTTAATCTACCTTTTAGAAGATCTTGACGGATCCGGCTTCAGTTCCCACAACATATCGCATCGCCTACTTAACACCAAAGGTTCAAGGCTCGTCAAATGTCCCGTCCCGGGTAATTGAATTTTCTCTTCGATAGGGAGAGTCAAAGGAAGTCTTGACCCTGAGACTTTGGATTTGTAGACGACCTTTCTTTGGGTCGCCCTTGAAAAATTTGTTTGGCCTTTTCGTCAGAAGCTTCCAAATGGTCGTAGGTCGAATAATATCCCTCGTTCGTCTCCTTACGATCTCGAATGCGCTCCTCAAGGGAAATATATCCTTGTTCCGTTGCCTTCTTTCTACGTATCTTGAAGTGCCGCTCTCCGAAAGGCGAAATGAGTATCTTCCTTCGTTTCATTGTCGGTAGAAGGTGTTACATGCGGCATACTCTCTTTAAACACGAAATAAATCTTGATAGGCCCATCTAGACAGGGCGCTCTTGAAGGCGCGCTTTTGTTTGAAAGAGGCGAAAATATATTCTTCTCGCGTTCTGTGTTTCTGCCGTACGAGTTACTTAAAAGGCCGTTCGAACGTCCACCTTCTTTCTGAGACACCAGGTCGACAGTTGTTCCGAGATTCTAAATTTCTTCTTCGTCCTTTATCCTTAAGGGTGGGAGTTTAATGATTACGATTCTTTCAATAATTGTTGTTTATTAGCACATCTAAGGTACTTAAACCCCCGTTTTAATGAAAGAATAAAATATTAAATATTATTGAATGTTAATTTAATATTTACAACATATTCAAAATAATTTTACACATATCTATGACATTCCTCATTTACTCAACACACTACAACTATATATTACACTTAAATTGAAACATAAATTAAATGTATCGCCACCTTAGAATAATATCAACATAAACCATGTTAAAATCGTAAGATTTAGCCATATAAAAATATATTAAACAGATATATTATACTTTACAAATAACGTACGTCCATGAGGGCCGGGCATATTTTAGACTAACCATCTATTTTCTCATTTCTTCATACCTTGTAATTATTTCTATAATAATGTGATTTATCACTTCTAAATAATAGCATCATATGTATATTAGCGGACCTACCTTTCTAAATATAGAAACAATTAAACTTATAACAAATTCTAAAGACAGAATCGAAATAATTTACAAGAAAATAGCAATAAGTGATTTCGCAACAAAATCAGACATAAAGTTAAAGGAGAACTTTTTGGCCTAGCAAAATTCACGACCCATTATCTTGAGGCTATCTAGTTTAAAACATTTTCTTTACAAAATATTTTTCATTTTAATTCTATTATTATCATTATTTCTATGTATAAGTTTCATTTTTATATTGCATACTTTTTTCACGAACATTTTTGAAATTATGTCAATTATTTCATTATTTGATTAGTAATCAATAATTTTTATTAATTTATGATAATATTTAATGGTGGGTTTACGTTCCATTTATTTTATTTTTCTATTATAATAGACTATTAATTTAGTTATGTATTACTATATTTAAATATTAATAGATATTATGAAAAAGTACCTCTAGGTTTAGCTTTTATAATACAGGCCGAGCCATAATATTAAGTTTATACTTATTTACCTTGTTATTCTTACGAGAATGAAGGCTTCCTGTAATGTGTGTTCTCTATTTTTATAAATTTTAAATTAATCTTAGTTATTCATAATTAGACGTCATATTATTACTTTTATTCTGAGATCATAATTTATTAATGTCTTGATTATCAGTTATTATTGATGTAAGAGTTTGAGATTATTATTTTAATAATATTAATGACATTACGATTATTTGATTATTTTTGATTCATTATATAATATTTTTTGGGGGAATAATTATTTATTTAGTTAATTTTATATTTTATTCATGTAAATAACTTCTATCTAGTAGTCATATATATATAAAATCTACCTTTGGTGTGTGATTCTAATAAAGGTAGCTTTGCAATGCAATTAGAGTTCTATTAACGGGAATCCAAAATTGAAGAGAGGACTTTTTAACATCCTAGTCTAACGAGCTCGAAAGAGGCATCTTAAATTTTGTTTTATTTCATGATACTATGATATAGAGAGAATATATAAGACGGATTGGTCATATGTTGTGAATGAAACTATCATACAATATAGAAAAAGTAGTTAGATATAAGCTAACAGTAATATAATATATAGGTTATATATTTAAGTATATAATATATAGTGCGTATATTATTATATAGATTAATACTCATTATTATAATATATGATATATATAACATTGAAAATTAACCATAAACCTGTGAATTATAATTCTTTATACTACACATAATCAATTATTTGGAATATAAAGACTATATCTAAACTTATATATTATAGATGCTTGATGTGATAGTAAATAATCGTGAAAAGGTGAATAATCTCTATAAGATAATAGGAATAGCTAATTTTATATATTACAATTAGTTCAATACATTTAATTTAAATATAGCCTATAAATTATTTGACCAAAAATATTTTACACTATGCTTACATCATGAGAATAAGTATACGAATAAATGTATTCATACCAGGTGGTAATATTATATAATAAATTAAAAAACAATAATTTTGGCATTTATTCCACGAGAATAGTTAATGGCAAACACTTTTTAATATGCAAGTAATATGAACTCGTTTTTAGCAGTTGGCGTCAACACAATACTTATATTCCTATTTCATCATTCATGCCTCTCTACACATTGCGTTAACTTCCTTCCACAAATTTGTATTTACTGTTGACACAACATAAGCCCCTAGTTTAAATTAGCATCGGTTGGTTGTTCAATCCATTCAATTTGCCTCTCTCCAAACTTGGTATATAAGGCGTTTCTTTCCTTCTTCTGCAAAGCCGCGCCTTAGTAAAGAATTGTCGCTCTCCCTCGCTGCCGTGCTGTTTTCTTAGACTGCTTCCAACCAGTTTTCTTTTCTCAAATATACTGACATAAGCTAAATTAAGGAAGACTTGAAATTAAATCCAACCCTTCTCACCGTTTCTAGACTGACCTAGAGCTTCTTTCGAAATAGCTCTTTTGTCTCTTCCCCTAATACTATCTTCTGTGTATATCTCCAATTCTATTTTAAAAGATAAAAGAATTTTGAGGATGTCGACAGATTATTCGTAAATATAACAAAGTGGGATTAGTTTATTCTTAAATCTTTCTCAGATTATTTTTCCTAATAGTGGAGTTTAATTATAATTACTGGATTTAATCCTGGAATATTAAAGAATTATACTGGTGTGATACTATATTTCGATATTGGCCGGATTCTTTTTAAGCCAGAGATATTTACATCCGACTACTTCGACTCTTTATGGAAAAGAACAGCCCCATAAGAGCTTTACGAATTATTGTCTCCATCCGATTTCCGGTATAAGGTATCGTTTGAGAAAAAGATTGATATCTCCGATTAAGTAATAAGGTCGACAGTGCGACACAGTAACAACTATCAAGACTTAGTTGAGCCTAATTCAATTATGTGGGATTTAGTGTTATGAATGAGTGATCATAGTCAAATATCATGAAAATTGTTGTTTTTCTTTTTTCTTATTTTAGGGTATGATTCAATCCATTTTAATTAATCAATAAGACTGTTTTTTTTGTATTATTTATTATTGAGGAAATTATTTATTTACTTAAATTTACGTATATATATATATATTTATATTATATACTTATATATTAACTACTATATATATATATATATCATTATATATTATTATATTGACTATATATATATTTATTAATATTAATATTCTTATTATTAAAAAATTATATACATATACTTATTAAATTTATATTATAGTCTTCCGATTGAACCTAGTTCAGTTCAAGTATATTAAATAATAATAAAGTTATATTATAGTGATTATAAATATACCACCTTAATTTTTTACAAATTTTAGAAGATAATAATATTAGAGGTAAGTACTTTGCTGTTGTATTGTTGCTAATTGTCCTAATCTACTTGGACCAAATAAGTATAAATCTAAAAATAAAATGGATAACAAAATAGTTTATTCAACAGAGGGTAACTCATTTCAATGTATCATGGCTCACAATTGTCTTAGAGACACAAATTTTATATTAAGACGCTTGCCAAGATTTTTTTCTTATTATAGCAAATTATGGGCGTCTAGCTACATTTTTTTATTTCATATTTTATTTTATTATTTTGGTTTTTTTCTATATGATTATATCACCAACTACACAGCAGTTATAGTTACATAATGGCGTCAAATGTCCAATAATCTTTATTACGTCATTTTCGACATCACCTGTCAAAAAAATCATAAGGGGCCTGGGCGTCAATTTGCAATAAGATATAAATAGGAATTAAATTAATTAAAATTTACATTAATTTTAAATGATAAAAAGATATAATAATACCACATATCTAACATACACAAAAACTTTACAATTATAAAAGAATATATAAAATGAGGAAACTCTCCAACCCCCCTCGACAAAGGCTTCGCCCTAAAACCGCAAGTTACCCACCTCCGGATGTGCGTTTCGCGCGCGCAGACCGCAAGGGTTGCTGAACTTACACTTATGAGATTGAAATGATTGTAATTCAACAAATTGTCGGATGGGGAAAATAAACAGAATGGCAAGATTGTCCATCATTAAACAGATGTGGCTGGAAAGAAAGGAGTGCTTATCCCCCTGTAAATGAGATAGGTCGCATTTCAACCCCTCGTCCGGATCGGAAAGTATGTCAGAAGTATTTTTAAGCGGAATCAGATTGACTTCTACCCTCTCATGAATTTTCTACATTAAAATTTCAACATATTCGATTAGCTCATGGTTCTCCAAGGAATTTTTTTAACAATGTTTTATGTACAGAACAAAATAAGGCTCCAAGCCTGAAAAAGATATAAATTTAACTCGAAGAAGATTTTGTTAGATTAAGATATCCTTTAGAGAATTGAAATTGATATAATTATTCCCTATACTAGAATATAAAAAAAACTTGAAACAATTTACATTGTATGATAAGTTCTTTACCTGAAAATAAATGGATTAAAACACCCGATAGTTAGGATACAACAGATTGCTGATTTTTGTGTTGCCTTTTTTTTTTAAGAAAATTTAAAACAATTTTCCAAATTTTCCGCAGTTATAGAGGTTTCTGTTGTAAATTTCTAATGATTTTTCACCTGGACAACATATGCATATAATCTAGTATTTGTTACCACTAAATTATATACAAACCTTTTATTTATATCTTATTTAAAATATTATTTGGTTTTTATAATTAAAAATTGCGAAACCATGCTTTATAAAAACATTTTAATAATAACAATGTATGTAATATTACTTATGTATATATATGATATATATATATCTAAGCTAATTATAGAATATATACCTCTTATGAAGCTTTATAAAGCAATAATCTTATTTTATAAAAAATAATTATAATTTGAAATTATGCCATTTTTTTTATTTTATTATGAGCCTTTTTTTTATTTTAATATTTCATATATTGTTAATATATTATATTGCTCATGCATTTATTTCTACTAAAATTTTTATGTATTACTGTTTAAAACGTAAAAATAGATATAATATCATAGATATTTTATTTATATTGTAGGTAACCTTATATATAACAATATTTCAAAACTCTTAAAAAAAATTAAGCAAGACATATTTGATAATTAATATATATTATTTTTATTAAAAATAAATATATAAATAAAATAAATTTACATAAAATGTAATCATAATAATACTCATATAATAAAAGGGGACAAAGTGGTGATAGAAATTTAAATTTGACTCTAAAGCTTTATTAGATATTTACTAGTTTAAAATAATAATTTTATATATCATTCTAGATAAACATAAAATTATTATTATTATATAATTATTTATCATAATTATAATTTGTTGTTATTTAACTTTTATTATATGAATTATAATTTAACTACGTATCGCACTATAAATCCTTCCAGCACTCCTATATAGTAAGTAATAATATATATTAAAGTGAATGAAGTGTAATATTTATAATATATATATATATATATGTTTTTGAGTGGATATGATCAGAGCACTCTAATTCTTTAATTTTTACTTATATATAATTTAGCTATTATTCAACTAAAGGACTTATATTATATACCGTTTCTATTCTCTCACAACCTACATTTTATAATTTGTCATTAATCTTACAATGTTCACTATCTAATATATATAATAATACTGATAGAGATTATTCCTTAAAAAATCAAAAGAGATCGATTTATCAACTGCAAGAATAATAAGTAATATAAAATAATAATGAGTACTATTTGTAATCAGCGACAATGTTCGTCTCATTAATCTGTCTTTGTCTTTAAATATTATAATTTTTGTCATTTAAATTTGAATGTTTGATACCCATCGGGATAAATGAACTAGTCGCTCAAATAAACATTGAGCTGCGAAATTTGCCCCCTTATATATTTTATGGTAAGTGTGTTTTAACGTATGGAAAAAATCATCATCACTTTAGGCTCCTCTTGGAAGTGACATGCTGACCCCTTTACCCGAAAAAATGAACCCGGCAGGGCTCCTTCGGCATGTTTTTATCATGTTTGGTTTTTATTTGTTTGTGTTTTTTTGTTTTTCTGAGTAAGCCAGCGAATTTTGTAGTAAAATAAAAAGCAATTCGTTAGCAGGCGGAGACATATGGACACACGATATAATACGCTTATCCAATCCTTTCGTATTTAAGAATGTACTCACAGCTATGAAATTCGGTAGAGAAAAATGATAAACTGATATTATAATAGTTTAGGTTATTGCAAAATTAATGCACGTGTGAGACATAATATAAGAAAGATAAATCTATATTTATTATTGCAAAATTCTGGAACACAACGTAATTAGTTTGGAAGTGATGTGATGGTTATTTTATGGAGTCGTTTCTTGTTGGGAGAACTGAAAGCCATGCTTTGATCTGAACAGACTAAAGCCCTTCTCCTTCCATATGTAATTATCTCAGATTGTATTAGCAAAAAGGCAGTGAAATTCGTAATTATTATATTTTTGTATAAGTTGTGTATTTTTATACCTCATTATTATTATAATCTCAAGTCTCTCTTCTGATTGTTTCTATTTCCAGAGAATTCTTGTTAATGCAATGAGATCGATTGACCTAACGTCGAGAATATATTTATATAGTTTCCTGTTTTGGATATATTTGTCTTCTATGCTGTCATTTATTATTTATATTAACTTCTTAGTTAGATTGAATTGTTTATTATTTTTCTTTATATATTAAATATTGTTCAACTGGTTGTAAAAGTTTATTATACATAATAAATAATATAAAACTCGAGTTTCTTATTTTGCATGTAGGTTTATATATGCATGAAATACATATATATCAGACATGACAACCCTTTTTCAAGCTATAATTCACTTGGTTTTGATTATAAAATGAGATGTTATTTATAAAAAATAATTAGTTATTATTTATCGTTTGTTAATGGTTCTCATGAAAGTAAGTTATGCAAAAATTTGCTGACTATAGGTTACCCATGACCATAATGTATCAAAGATAAATTATGAATTTTAAATTTTATTGACAATAAATTACTCATTCACATAAAAAGATGTGCTTGCATCACTTGCACATTTTATAGATTATTCGCTTAGTCTTCGGGAAGATTTCTATCCCTATAATACCGTGTTCGATGAGTATATAATAAGATAGCCGCTATAGAGGAGATTTCACATTTGCACCAGTTCATCTATAGTATTGATTCCACTACAGCAAAATAATCATGCTAGATATATTTCTTTTTTTACTTAAGTTTAAGGTGGTATAATTTTGTTACATGAGAACTGCTTTGGTATTTTGTGGTTCCTGACATCTTAAAGAATTAAAAATCCCAGGCTTTTGTAGCTGTATCAGTTGATAAATTTTTTTTTTAAAATAAATTAATTTGTTCTTCATATCCTTAATTAATTCGTTTCATTTTGAGGTTTTATAAATCTGAAAAAATAATTTTAATACGTAAACTTGTATGTAAGATAACCTAAAGTGTTGCAAAATCATATTCATAATGTACTGAATCAAACCCTGCTTGGCACAAGGACCGGTATCAGTAGGTGCAGAGTAAGTTTGTTCATTTTTTTTTTTATCCAATTGAACTCTGGAGAGTTCAGAGTAGGATTGGGCCGAGCACCGAAATTTTTATTATATGCAATCACTGTACAGAAGTGAGAGATCACAATACATGCACCGCACTGCACTGCAATTGTGTCATACACAAAGGATGGCCAAATAAGCGCAACAGCCGCACCGCACTGATAATTATGCGTCCAACGTACGTCGCAACACACCTCACGTACTGGGATATTATGCGTCGCAAGTATGCAACAGCCCTCACGCACGGGACATAAGGAATTGTGTGTCGACCTGCTTGTCGGTGATCTCCACATAAAATAATATTGTTTAATGTGTCTGCAAAATTAAGCAAAAGATTAATTTAATTTTGTTTTAGGATTTATTATTTATTTGTCTATTTTTGTTTTATTTTTATTATTTCTTTATTTAATAAGATTTATTTTTTATTTGTGATTGTTTATCGCGTTTTAATCATGTTAAACCGTATGTTCACACCTATATATAGGTTAAGAGAGCTTTCTTGGCTCGCTCTCAAGAACGCTGGATTCCCTCTCAGTTATGTTCGTATCCTCGTTTCGGCTACGTAACGGACACGCAACAAATTGTCAGTCGTAGGAGATTTTTCCGTTAATATACGTATTGCAAAATGTTTGCGCATAGTGTATACACTAATCTCAACTACACATCACGTCACTACACATATGCCAACATACAACAGAAAATTATTCACATACAAATCACTCTTCTGATGCTTCTCGCATTGGAAAGGCCTTGTAGGAACCCACGCCCGCGGTGGCAAGCACTTCGACTGCGTTGCGCTGAAGCAGGGTCTGCTATCGGGCCTCAATATCTTGCACTTAAATATTTATAATAATATACGACTTGTCAGAACATACAAATAACTTTCCCTGAGCACATTTCGATCTGGATTGGGTTCCTTTCGGATCTCGGGATTGAGGCTATGTGGTAAGAAATGAGATGAGGTGATATTATATATATTATATATATTTATATAATATAGTATATTTATATATATATATATTATTATATATAATATATATATATAATATATATATATATATATATATATATATATATGATTACTATTTATATAATAAATTTACCGTCCGGTGAAGCAGGACATTGTCGAGTCCGACCAGAGAGATGAGAATATTGTTGTCTTTTCTGTTAATTATAAATCTTTTATAACTAAATATAATTAATATTGTTTTTTTTTAGTCATATTAATCTTTTTAGTAAATGGTAACTAATCACATAACAACAAATAAAGAATCATGAATAATTAAAATAAATAAACAATAACAACGTAATTAAACAAGAACATGAATAAATAAATAAAACTATTGTTTATAAATAACCTGACTAATAAATGAAAATAAATAATCAGTCAATTAAACAAATAATAACAAACAAAATAAATAATAAATATATAAAAAAAAAAAAAAGAACAAGAATAAATAAACAAAAAACAAGCAAACGTAAATAACGAGGGAAAAAATTGAATCTCAGGAGAGGGGGGGTATTGCTTTTGTTAAAAAAAAAAGCAAAAAAATTATTTTCATTCTCCATAACACTAAAAAAAAACAAATAATATAAATGCGAATAAAAAATTATCATACATTTTTGCACTCAGATACATCCGAAACATTCATACAAATTCATCATAATGGATTAGAACCAAAAATAAAACCTAAATAAGCAATAATAAATAAAAAAACAAACATAAACAAATAAAAAAATAAATAAATAAATAAATAAAGAGAACAAATAAATAAATAAAAACATTGAAAATTTCCTTTAGTTAAAAAACAAAAATTATTCATTAATAACAATAAACAAAAATAAATAAACTAAACAACAAACAATAAATAAATAAATAAACAACAAAACAAATAAATAAAATAAGCAACATTGAAAATTTGTTTTATTAAAAATAAAAAAAATCCTAATATTTTTTATTTATTATTTTATTGCTTGACATATCACGCAACTTTGAGTGTTAATCTTATTTTCGTTTCTCATGTATTGAATAACAGATGATTCGTTCGACTTGCCTATAACTCCTTTTACGATAATTTTATTCTGTTCCGGCATCAGCTAGGACATAAAAATGGGTTTCATATATACAATATATATACTATATAATATATATATATTATCATATAAATTATATAAATAGTATTAATAATCAATATAATTATATATATATATATATATATTATATATGATATATATATATTTATATTATTATATATATATATAGTATATATATATATAATATTTATAATATATATATATAAATATATAATATATATAATATATATATTTATAGGCTCTTTCGTTTTATTTATTTAGTTTCGGTTCTCTTTGCCCGGCCTCTTATTAATTAATTATTATATATATAATATATATATATATTATATATATATATTATAAGAAGAACAATCTGGGAAGGGTAAGAAATTATCTGCTTTTCTGGGATTGAAACAGACGCATGTTGGAATGAGGACAATATCCCGATCATTTACCACTGACATCCTTAAACCCGGTATATATTGTCGCTCTCTGCAACATGCGGTGGTTCATAATCCAAGAAAGAACATATATTTCTTTACCTTCCCTTATATTGTTCTTTCTTTATTAACATCTTCTAATTGCCTTATATACCAATATTAATATATATAAGTATATTATATATATATATAATATATATATATATATATATAATATATATATATATATATATATATATATATATATATATACTATTATAAATAATACTATATTATATTATATATAGTTAGCTTACAATAGGTTAATAATAATAGTTGATGCTCGGTTTGACGTTGACCACCTTTTCGATATGAAGGAATAGAGATAGAAGTCTGATACTTGGAATATAATCTCATATATGGAAATAAGGACGAATTCGTGTAATTTTCAAGTCTGTAGAATGTATATAGAGGGGGGTCACTCTCGAGGGTGGACGCTGATCATTGCGCTTACGCCTTGTTGCTTGATCTGTGTGGGTGCGTTTAGGCCTACGAGCGTTTGGGCGACCGAACATTTGGAGGTCAAACAGACCGAAGGCCTGTTTGACCGACAGACCCAGACTGAGCGCGCGTGCGCAAACACATACACATTATTTTGATTATTATTACGTCGAAGATTCGTTTCCGAAGGAAAACGAATCTGAGAGTCGAAAACGATTCCTGTAAGGATCGTTTTTTTTACGCCACTTTGAATTCGGATTAAAGCCCGTGGTTGTTCTTCGCATCCAGTTTCGTGAGTCCAAATATATAGTCTACACGGGTTTAGGGTATCGTATTGGTTTAAAATTTGGAGGTGTTAGATGGGGAGGTACCTCGTCGTAGACGAGGTTAGTGGCCGTGCACCCCCCGCCCGAAGTGGGACCCCAACCTCTTAAAAAATCGAGGTGTTCGTAATTGGGCTGAAATTTGGTGAGAGGATTCAGAGGTGAATTTCTAGGAAATTCTGATATGTGAATCTGTGGTTGGCTCCGGCACGGCTGCTGATGAACTCGAGCGGTGGCCGAGTTAATAGCAGCTCGTATATACATACAATGTAGGTGTCCTTCTATGGTTGCTCGGTGGTCGTTGTTGCATACAACCAGGGTTATAAGTCGTGCGGGTGTCTAGGCCCCCTCATTAGGGGGTGGGTTTCGACTGAAACAAGGTATAAGAGCACAGAGTGGAAAAAACAAAGTGAAACGAAAGAAGGAGTGAGAGATGAATAAAAGAAGGAAAAAAAAGGGAATCTGAATATATAGAGTTTGAGTTGAAGATGGAGCCAATGCAGGCACCAGTGGGGTGCTGGGATTTAAATATTTGAGTAATGATACAATATTTGTGTCTTATATAGTTTATAAGATGTAGCTCTCAACTAGGATGTTTGAGACTACAGTCATGAGAAGAAAGTAGCGTATCAGGCTCTGGTCGATGCAGGCGCGCTGCATGCGAGGAATGGTCGGGCATCGACGGCGACGGCGAAGGCCGGCGCGGCGCCCGCGGCGCGCCGGTGGCGATCGAGCAGGTGCGGGATCGCAGGCAGCCGCAGCGGCTTAACCACCGCGGGAGGGGTGAGCGCGCATCCTCCCCTGCGTACCGCATGTACGATCGTAGAGAATGCAAACGTGTACTGTTTTCAACTTAAATTTTTTTTTTTTTTCGAAAATTTATTATTTTTATCTATTTTTATGATATTTTTTGTTTTACTAATTTTTTTTTAAAGCTGTTCATGTTCATCAACGTAAAATTTTACATTTTTACATACAATCAGTAAATCAGTAAAATCATACAATCAACCCCTCCCCGCTTCTGTCCATGGATATGATCTATTGATATATGATCTAAGTTTGATCTATTGATTAAGGGTCATATTTTTAAAAAATTTGCTATTTTACATACCCTAAAATCAGTAAATGCAGTAAATCAAGCCACCCAACCACTAGCCTCTGTCAATCAATGAGCTAAATGTTCGTATCGATCTTATTATCTATTGGATCTATTGATCTATGTGATTAAGAATCAAATTTTACTAATTGTTAACTTTTTCCCAATATTTGACTTTAAATCAGTAATCAAACTCACCAACTACCCTCCTGTCAATTATGATTATTGATTATTGATCTATTGATCATTGATTCAAGTCATCAAGTCAAATTTTTTGTACTAAAATTGTAACGTTTTACATCCGTAAATAGTAATCAGTAATAAAACTTCTTCCACTACGCTCCTGCAGTTGTGATCTATGTGTGTGTTGATCTATTATCTATTGATCTATGTGATCTATGATTCTAGTCATATTTTTCTTTAGTATAATATAGTTTCTTTGAAAAAAGCGGAAAGAATACAAGTTTTTTGTCTTGAAAGCCTTTATACAAAGTGCACGCCTTTTCTTCTCATAGTGTCGGGGGTTCATCTAGAAAGTGGACGTTGTAATATTGATATGTTCCGCACCTCTAATGTCTGTTGTGTCTTGTCCTCTACGGGTGTGGAAACTTTCTGTTATTAAACACTATTTAAAGAGGTCGAGATTTTTCTGAACAACACCTGTTAAAATCATATGTGTTACAGTCGTTTACCAAGAAAAGTTTAAAGATTAAAAGATGTATTCGAATTTCACGAAGGGTTATAATGATATAAGTCTCAATGTTTTACAGGAATAAAATTATAATCCTTGATGATTTGATGCTGAATAATGAATTTTGATATGAGGATATAGCAAGAACTTTCAACAGTTGTACTTCATCATTAAGCATCACGTTTTTGTGTGTTATAACTCAAATTCTTTCACCAGATATAAGTAGATATAGGGATATGTGTCTTTAAACCAGTATTTATCTTGTTCGTTAACAAAGAAGGATATGGAGTATTGGTTATGTTGTGGCTACGTCAATGTCTCACTTTTTCAATCGTAAAGAGTTGTTGAAAGGTATTAATAACCCTCTCACTAGCCAACGGATATTAAGATTTATAACACCTCTCTGAGAGTTGAGTTTTATATCTCTAGTTCGAGACTTTTGCATGTACTCAATAATCAATATGATCTATGAGAGTTACAATTCTGTCAGCTACAAATATCTTACTAGGTGAGATGAGACAGTATACATAGCTGAATAATGAGTACTCTGTAAGCAACATATTTACCGTCTTATGAGAAATTTAATAGTTGGAATAGGGATTTATAATTTGAGTGCTTGTGAAGATGAAAATATTTATCCATTTGTAATATGAAGTTCGTCTATATCTTTTAACAGGAAATGTTCCTTTAAACACAGGCCTCAGAAGTAAAGCTACGTCGTCAATAGAAACATATTAAACTGGGACGTAGAAGCTTAAAAGAATGAAAAGAAGGCTATTAAGAAAGGGGCGGGGGTTCCATGCCTCTTACTCTTTTCCTGTTATAGCCCTTTGATACCGTGGCTTGCTCAATATGAGAAGGTAGTGTTTCTATCCCTACATACGATTATGAGATGTTGAAAATATAACACAGGTAACCTTACCTCTACACAACAGCAACAAAGCAAGAAAGAAGAAGAATGGAATCTTAACAGGCAGCAACAACAACAACAACAACATCAGCAACAACAACCTACAACAAACAACACAAACACGCTGAACAACTCTAACGCAGACACATACAGTCAACATCAGATGGATATAACTCTTTCACGCCATTGATTCAACAGCAGCCTTTGAGTTTATAGTCCTCAAGTTGAAAGATAAGTATAATTATGAGAAGAACTGCAGCAAATATAACCCAACGTTACATCCATGAAATAAAGAATCTAATATCAAAACGCCTAATACAAAATTAGTTGATTAGAAAGTTTTATTTAAAATCACCCAAGGACGATACATCTCTCAACTGGGCAGAGTACTAAACGCGTTGGTGAAAGAGAAGCCTAATTTTAGACATATACTCGCAGGAAATGCTTACCATATAGGAGTAAGAAAACGGTATAGCTCTATATAATATTTTAAAAGATCAGATTACTTGGAATGATCTCGGTCAAATCATTATTGAAAGAGAAGTCCTAGCTGGTTCGAACATTGTTGACTTGATATCTGATCTCTCACGTGAAATGGAAGAAGGTCCCTGTGACAGGTTGGAACAGGATCAAACAAGAACTTCAGACTATTAATTTTCCAAGAAGTTTAATCATGAATAAACAAAGATTAGCGGATCTGGATAATATTCCATTGACACCTAGACCTGAAGCAATCGCTGGTCTTCCTTTCGCATCGGATAGATTAGGGTGATAGTAGAAACACATTACGTTTCAGAACGGGTCGAATAGAAAAAATTCACAGCAAAGGTCGAATAAAGTGGATTAGCACATGATTATGTTATTATGATTTTTATATGATTGCCTTATTTTTTTTTAAAATTATGTTATATATTCCTAGTTACTCTTTCTGTAACACTTGCTATGCTTTTAGACTTGTAATTTAAATATAGTTAGTATTATTATTGTAATTAAAAATAAAATACTTCATATATACATCTGATTTTTTTTTTATATAACCTTTCAATATAAATGATAATAAAATTTTTATTTAATGTCATTGTGAATCAATGGAAGGCTAAGGAAGCGGTGATAAGATTTATTACTTTGAGTGTGAAACAGCCATACAGTTACGGGGTTTTTCAAGTTGCTTTAAAGTTTCCTCAAATTAAGTAAAAAAGGAATATGAAGAAAATATTTAGAAGGTGAGGATGCTTTTGCCCTTCATAAACCTATACGAAAAAAGATTTCCGACACGGAAAACTAAAGCTCCACATTTAGATAGCGTATGGCACTAGAACTTGACGATATGATAGAATATAAATCTTACAATGAGGGCTATCGATATATTCTTTGTTAATGATACATTTATATTGCAGAAACTTATTGTTAAGGTTTTTAAAGAAAAATCTCAAAAGGATTTTACAGCAGTCAGAGAAATTATAAATAATGATGACAGATATTCCAAAATGATATGGACAGATAAGGGTATCCAGATTGTTTAGGTGAATAGATTTCAAGATTAGTTACTGAGTATGCATAGCAAATACAGTAAAAGGAGAAGAAAGGCGGCAATACAAAGTAAAAGATTTCATAAAGCAGAAAATACGATGCAAAGAACTTTTTATATAAGCTAATAAAAAGAAAAATTACTACAGGACTTGGCTTAGCTCTTTAATCAGTCCTCATCATAGAACCTTAAGAATACCCTATAGAGATGGTAAAGACAACACCTTCTGTACCTAGTCGCCATGTACGCAAAATAAAAGATAAGGCATTCAAGTAGGAGATTATTGTGAGAGTATCCAGACTTGATGAAAATTTCAGAAAGGGATATGAAGCCGAGTTCGGGTAGGAAAGTTTTTTAAAAGTAGAGAAAAGGTAATCAAATTCTGAGAATGTTAATGATTATACTATAGAGGATTTAGACGGAGAAAAATAAAAGGAGGCTCTATAAACAAGAAATACAGTAAAATACAATTTGATCCTAAGAGTCAATAATAATAAAATAGAAAAAATAGTAGATCTAAATGGGAAGGTAAAAAATGAGAACGTATCTTGTCAAAGTGGGTAGGATACCCTAGCATAGTTTATAACGAGTTATATAAAATGCCTAGCGAATATTAAGAAAGCATTGGATCATTTTACGTTGGGTAAGCATGGGAAGAAGTGAAGATCATTTTATTTAACGCTGCCCTCATCTGCTTCTATGGATCTATCACAGGAAAATAAAATATCAAGACTATCCACTACAGAGTGCTTTATTGAATCTACTAACTTTTTGTGATCGAGAAATGCATCGACAGCAGGATTTAAGTGAAAGTATCCTCGGCTGAGTATAGGAGGAATAGGGCCTGGAATCATATT
This sequence comes from Trachelipus rathkii, assembly GCA_015478945.1. Lineage (NCBI taxonomy): Eukaryota > Metazoa > Arthropoda > Malacostraca > Isopoda > Trachelipodidae > Trachelipus > Trachelipus rathkii. The sequence goes on from JABUQX010121195.1 coordinate 24,199, forward strand.
GGCTTTTCGATATTTAGAAATTCTGAACATGTTAAAAATGTATTAAAAATTAAGGCTAATATGACGACCCTCAAACGAGGCAAAAAATATTTTCTTGAAGAGATTTATATTAAGACCGCGGTCTCTAGTAATCGGTTCCGGATGTGTTCATAGACTTAAACAAGAAACAGCCAGTTATGTAATGATTTAGTGTTTCTGTGTTAAGTAATCGAGCAACGCAAGATATATGCGTTAATTACATGAAGATCTCAGCCTCATGTAAATTTGAACATCTAGGGTTTATTTATTGATGAGCCTTGCAGATGGTTTTGTGATTGGTCATTACTAGTATGTAACAAAAATTGAGAACTATACCCCCAAACCTACTCTAAGGATCCTAACGCGCTATAATACAAAGATGGGAGAGGGTATGTCATAATAATAATGAGTCGAGAGTTCATTTATATTTGTATGCAACTTCTAAGATATTTTTCAAGATCCTGGATGGCTCGTATGTTTTATACAGATATTATAAGATCACCATACTGGAATCTAAAGCTCTTGTTAAGAGTAGTTCATTTGCTAAAGGTAAAAGAGTTTATAAGTTTTCCTAATGTTCACTACTTTCCATTGAGTAAGACCCAACGGAGTTCGATTCGTATTTATATAAGAGAGGTAGAAGGTAATCCATACCCATTCACGATTGGAACCGCAGTGTGTAAAGGTAATATAAGAAGGAAGCTCAGTTAATAATAATGAAGAGAACGAGTCTTCAGGGGGTCAAGAAGGCAGAGAGGATGGTTTAGGTGGATTTTTGGCTTCGTTGTTCAGAGGGCCATCCTTTTTTATCAATGGAGGTAAAATATCTTGATAAAATAGGGCTAGGCGGGTAATAGATACTTTCAAGGATTTATGGGAGGTGTAGATCCTCGAACTAAGCTGTAAAACGACGTACGTAGCCCCGATGCTTCTCGATAATGTTAGATGATGTTAAACGAAAGAAAAATTCTGATAGGTCAAGGTGTAGGTCGTCGTAAAAAACCTATAAAGATGAATAGGAAAGGCCCACTAAAGAAAAAGTGTATTGATGTGTTTACCCTTTAATAATGATGATGACGATTATTATTCTTAATAAATCAGACAACCTGTAACTATTTTGTATATAAAGAAATGTTTAAACAATTCTCTCCTCATTAAATCGGCGATTGTACCGGCAAGATGCATTTCCTCCAACTTTCATGCGGAGCTGTTTGTAAGACGGAATTGGATCTCTTCTCTTGTGAACCCTACACAGGATTGCTGAGTGAATCCAACTTTTATTAGTATTAACGCGTTCAACTCATCACAAATACAGATGTTAATCTCGATTTCAATATTACAGGCATTCTGATCAATATCTTGAGCCTTCGGAGTGTGTTTTTATATTCAAGCTAAGTTAGTAACAGCGAGCATGGTATCAGAACTCAAGGAACCGATCAACATAGTATCCACCGAACAAATTTTATGTATACGTGTTTTAATCACTTGATGTATGTTTTAATGAAACATGCTCTGGAGGAGAAAGCAGTTAAAAAAATATGTTGCTTTATATAAGCTTTATTATAAAATAAGCTCAAGATGCGAAAGAGTCTCATCTACAATCATCAGGATATTACAATCTAAAAGATGTAGAGAACCACAGGAACAACGCTGTAAATCTAAAAATAACACCTATGAATATTACGCGTGTAATGGTGATATATTCTCTCAGGAAAAGACTTATTCTAACATTCTGTGGGAACGGTATCAGGTTAACTAAGATCTACACCTGAAATTTGCTCTAAGTAAAAGTGCTCTTTTAGCAACAACTCCGGTTCCAAAGCTATCTTTAAATTACTGGATGCTAATATTGTACGAAAGTGAAATTAATCATTTATTAACATATTGAAATAGAGAAATCTCTTTTGACGATACAGCAAAATATCCATCAAGAGAATGGAGACTAAAATTTTTAACTTTAACCAAGGGTTATCCGAGCATTACTATACTAACATATCTAATGGGAGCTTACTCAGAGTATAATAGAATTGCTAGAACACGGACGCTTATATTCTGGATAACTATGGAAAGTCCCCTTTAATGTACCCATTATCGGACTTAGAGGGGCAGTTTACATGTGAATGTCAACCTTACGGTTCGTGTTTATGGATGACAAATATGAAGACTCACATTCCCAATGCTCACGGCCTTTTTACGACTTATTTCGCCAATACGGTATCATGCAGCGATAACGGTACGGGTGTTGATCTCAGAGTTTAAAGAAAAAGTAATTTATATCTATTTGAATGAACAACAACAACAACATGTAATGCTGTATAAGTCTCAATAGTCCAAGAAAAGGAACTTTAGGACTGATCGTTAAATTGGACAGAAGTTTTGACATCCAATCTCGGAGTTCTGGTGTATTGGACGCTCCTCAATCATCGGAGATTGAATAAGAATACAGATATATAATTCTTGAGATTTAATTTAATGAGATTGAAGAGATGAAACTATTAAATTGCTGTCGAAACCGAAAGAAGATCTTTTTTAGGCTGTATTTGCATGTAGCGAACTACTGTGTCTGTGAAATTGGTACCCGACTCTGGTCTTAATCTTCAAACCTTCTCCCAGGGATGTTTCAAGCAGTGGACATTAGTAAAATGTATTAAGTAAAAATAATGTGTTTATTTCAATAACTCTCTGCATTTAGATTTTATATTTAGTAATCTTATAAGTATCTTTTAAAATAAATAATGTTCAATTGATTCTTAGTACATATGTTTTCCTGTACAAACTATCAGGTCTAATTTATGTGGTGTATACTTGTTAATTTATTTCATATATGTTTTTTAAATAAACTTTCTTTCTAAATAAAATTGTAAATATATTGATGCAAAAATTTATATGTTAACGATTATGTAGTTTGCATTATGTTATAAAGGCTTTAAAATTAAAAACTTGTTTTCTTTTCCCCTTTTTCCAAAAAGAGATAATTTTACTAAGAAAATATGACTTGAATCAATAGAAATAGATCAATAGACAAGCCACTCATTAGTTCACAACTGGCCAGGAGGGTAGGTTGGGATTATGTTTTGATTTGACTGATTTTACTGATTTAGGGTATGTAAACGTTTATTAGATTTTAGTAAAAAAATGCGACGTGAATCTAATAGATCAATAGATCAATAGATCATAGATCATGATTGGACAGGAGGTAGTTGGTGTTTGATTTACTGATTTTCTGATTTAGGTAGTAACAAAGTACAATTTTTAGGTAAAAAATTTGATCTTAATCATAGATCAATAGATCAATAGATTAATATGTCATTAGATCATGATTGGACAGGAGGGTAGGTTGGTGGCTTGATTTTACTGATTTCTGATTTAGGGTATGTAAAACATAGCAATTTTATAAAAATATGACATTAATCCAAATAGATCAATAGATCAGTAGATGGGTGGATGATAGTATATTTACTGATTTACTGATTTAGGGTATTGAAAACATGACAATTTTAGTACGTTATGAACAGTGAAAACGCTTAAAAAAATTAGTAAAAACCAAAAAATATATTAAAAATAAAAATAAAAAAGAATAATTTTCGAAAAAAAAAAATTTAAGTTGAAAACATACACGTTTGCATTCTCGTACCGATCGTACATCGGTACTCGCAAGGGGGAAGGTGCGGCGCTGCGCACCGCTCGCGGCGCTGGCTCGCGCGGCTGGCGCGCCTGGCGCTTCTCCGCTCGGGTCGCGCCGGCGGCGCGCTGCGGGCGCGCCCTCGCATCGACAGAGCTGATGACGCTACAGTTTCTTTCCTCATGAGGATAGTTCCTCAAACATCCTTAGTTAGATCTACATCTTATAGTACATATATAAGACACAAATAATTGTAGTCATTCACAATAAATAATTATTAACTAAACATCGTGGCACTGGTGCTGCATTGGCTCCATCGTCAACTCAACTCTTGTTTCAGAGCCGACCCTCTCTTTACTACAATTCGCTTATTCCTCTCTTTGGTTTTTTTTTGGGCACTCTGTGCTCTTTTTTTTCAGTCGAGACCCCCCTATTTGGGGGCTAGAACACCGCACGATCTTATAACCCCAATTCGAACTCTACGTACTCGATGAACCCATATAAGGACTACCTACATTTGTTGTTGATAGCGATGTATTAATTAACTCGGCACCGCAGTGGCTCAGCACCGGTGCGGAGCCACTCCACATAATTCACAATTAGTATTTTAGAAATTCACTCTGATCCCTCACCAATGTTTCAGCCAATTACGAACACTTCGAATTTTTTTAATGAGGGTGGGTCCCTTCAGGGACCCACGGGGACGGTAACTCGTCTACGACTAAGTTACTCTCATCTAACACACCCTCCAAATTTTAACTCCAACACGGAAACCTAATAGGTGTAAATATATATAGGTTGGACTCAGAAAACTTGATGCGAAGAAGCAAACACGCGGAATCCGAGTCAAAGTGCGTAATAAACGATCCTTACAGGGATCGTTTTCGACTCAGATTCGAGTTCCTTCGGAAATCGAATCTCGACGTGATAGATATATAATAGAAGGGAATGATGGTTTTTTTCGCGCGGTCAGTCTGTGTCTGTCGGTCAAACAACCTTCCGTCTGTTTTTGACCTCCAACTGGTCGTCGACAAACGCTCGTTAGCCTTAAACGCACCCACGCTGATCAAGCAACAAGGGCGTAAGCGCATTATCGGCATCCACCCTCGGGGGGTGACCCCTCATTATACATCCACAGACTTGAAAATTACACGGATTCGTCCTTATACCATATATACATTATATTCCCAGTTTCAGACCTATATCTCTAGTCCTTTATATCGAAAAGGGTGTCAACGGTCAAACGCTGATATATACTTTATATATTATTATATATATTAGTAGTATATATATATGAATATATAATATATTATACTATAAATTAGTATGTAATAGTGGTGATATATATATATAATATCCAGAATCAGGTAGTATATATATATATATAATATATATATATATATATCATATATATTATATTATTATATATATATATTCTTTATATATAATATAATATGTATATATATATATAAATATATATATATATATATATATTATATATTTACTATATATATATATAAATATATTATATCATATAATATATATATCTAATATATATTACTATATATATTTTATATAGTAATAGATATCTATAATATATATATATTATATATATATAGTCTATATATGATATATACTATATTATATATATATATATATATAGTATACTATAGCGCAGGATCTATTCGTTGCGTAAGCTGGGGGACTGCCTGGGAACCATCGCCTAGAGATCCCGCGCTTGCAAAGATTAGACATGTAGGCTTGGAAAACAAATCATTCCTGATGAGATCTTTAATAAGAATAGACAATATAATATATTTTACAAGTACTCTTTATATATCTACTGATTCATGCGATGCTTATGTATACAGTGCGTCGACTCGCTTTGTGAACTTCATTTTGATGATGATTTAGACTCTTCTTTAATACCACACGCCCTCCTGATCGATCAATCTTTGAATCTCTATCAAGCATAAAACTTCATCAAATCCAGAATGTGCCTTGCAATTCCATCCACCTCCAATTTATCGTCGGATAGAAAGCCTGTTATCCTCCCTACATCCCACTTTGTTATACATCTTGCCCCATTCGGCTTCACCCACATCTTCTCCCAAGTAGAATTTACTTGCCCCCTCTCAATTCTCGACGGCCTTACACCATCTTTCTACAGATGTCTCCATTCGTAATTATATTTCTTTTTCCATGGGCAGGTCCTCTCATCTTCTCCTTGCCTTGACATGAAATTGTACCAGAATAATCCTTCCCTTATGTTTATTCCCGATCTTGCCGCTATCCTTTTTACGGTTCTTTGGTTCCTTTCAATAATTCCATTTCAGTTTCTCCTGAAAGAAGCTCTAAAATTTATTTTCACAGCCCATTTCCTACACATTTCCTTAACATCGCCGATCAGAACGATGCGGCGCTATACACTATCACTTCTTCAGGCAATCCATGTTGAGCGAAGACCTCCTCCATTTTTCTCGCTCTCTCTCTCTCTTCCCCCTTTGCCGTTCAGATCCTTATATATCGCAAAT
>JABUQX010121196.1:0-19349 GCA_015478945.1 Trachelipus rathkii
TACGAACTTAATCAGAAAATAGTTCAATAACGTTGAAATGTTCTCTCTAGATTTTCATATATTGTATAAAAAAAAACATAAATATGTTAAAAAAAAAGATTTAAATATATATTGTATTTATATTTTGTTAATCTTATCCTTATTTCTATCATTAATATTGAAAGAATTGTTATAATAATTATGAAACTATTAGTATATTTCGAGGTCCGAATAAAATATTCCTCTAACATCTTTAACTATATAGAGAATAAAATCCTCCATTATATGGCATTCGCATATTTACATCCCTCATACACACTCCTCAATCACCAAGCTCACCTGCACTATATCGATTAAATTCTTACACTAAAAAACGATAACATTACTAAAAAGAATGAAAAGAGAAAAAGAAAAAAGAAAAAGAAAAAGAATCCAATACTAGAAGACCAAGAGAACACCCAGCCTCCTGTGAACTCTTCAATTAACCACCACAACTCTCTCTCTCTCTCGTCTCTCTCGTCTCTCTCTCAATCTCTCTATCTCAAGAGATCTCTCTCTCTCACTCTCTTATATACATTATCAAACACCCTCTAAATGAATTAATACAAATATATATAATATATCAAATATAATATATTTACTAAATATGCTTCAATATCGATCCTCATTCTTTATACACCAACATAAAATCAATACAATATAACTTTTTACTATATATATTATCGTATAATAATATACTCAATCTCTAACTACACCAACTCTACTACTAGTAAGCTTATGGATACTCTTGTGTTTTAAATAGAAAGTTAATATACTTTATACACACATCCTCTCATCACTATCACAGAAATCATCACCGTTTCTACCATCTTACAATTTATATTTTCCTAACGACAACAATTTATCGATCTCTGTTTAACAACCGTCAAGGGGAAGCAAATTATTCTGTATATTAGTATACGTATACTCAACAATAATATAAAACTGGTTATATATATATTATATATAACTATTATACTTTTAAATTTAACATAAAATATATAAGTAGCTTATCGAAATTTTGTAGGTCTTCCTCTAAAAATATTTGTAATAAATATATATTATAATATATAGTATAATATATTAGTATATATATATAAATTTAATAATATATATATATATAATATATATATATACTATTAATGATATATATACTATATACTCAGTATTATTATATATATAATATATATTATATATATATTATATATATTAAATATATAATAATAATATAACATTAATATATATTGGAAAGGCTAGATGATACTGTATATCAGCTAGTAAAGCCAAAGGAAAAACTGACGTTATTAATAGTCTCAATACTTCTACGCGCCTATAGATAGGAGGGAGTAATTAGCGTTAAATTTAAAACATTTGCTTAAAATATACATAAATAATATAATAAATATATATACTAAAAAATAGATAGTTATATTTCAAGTTTTTAGACCATTAAAGTGAATAAATAATAATAGCCAAATAATCTAAAATAATACATTATTGTTAATATTTTAAAAAAAAAAAGTTTTTTTTTTCATTTGAATGTCATAAAAAAAGTTGTAGACGAAAATAACTTTTTTTTTCAAACAACCTAACCAGTAGGGCACATATATTAAAGAAATATTATATAGAAGATCTGTGTATTGTATCTTCAATTCTAAGATAGCATTACATTATACAGTATTAGGATATGTAAAATTTTAGATATGAGTTAGATTCTCTTTGTCTGGAGTAAATAGTGTAATTGTGGATTTTGTGGTAAAACAGTCATTTTGTGTTTTTGTGTGTTGTTAGCTATTGTTCAAGTTGTTGAAAAAAAAATAGTTAAAAATTGTGAAAGGAAATGTCAGTGGTGTGTAAAAAATTATTTCATGATTCCACGAGGATGAAGAATGTTTTATGATGACAGTCAATGTTTATACTCTATCTTTTAATTAAGCAATGAGCTTCTTTGTAATTTCAGAATCCCTGGGATATTGAACACTTATTACCGAATCTTTTTATACATAACTCACCAGAATACTCTTAAAAAAACTATGAGCATAACTGAAAATGAAAATCGTCCGCCTCTTCCTTTCATCGATCATCATAAGTTAGTTACTTCTCACATCTCTCATCGCTTCACTATTAAATTCCCGCTTCGTCTAGTCATTTTTAAACTGACGAGGTTCGGGCTCAGCTCCAGTTCTGAGCGTCATTTTTTTTTTTTTTACTTATAAATTCTGACATATGTAATAATATATATATTAAATATGACCTATAAATATTCTCGATGAGTAAGGTTTTAAAAAAATTTCTGATACTCTCTTATAGGATTGATTACATATATGGTTCCTCTCACCGAAAGCCAATTCTATGAGAAATGCTAACACATCTTTTACAAAACTGGAGAATACTCGTCCTACATCTCCATAATAACAGTTTCTCTATTTCGTAACATTTCTATATCCATCGAAGATTAAAAAATAAAAACAAGAAAAAAATAACAGCGTTTTGAATTAAAAATAGTTAGACATATTACTTGGAATACATGTAAGATAATTTCTACTCTCCATTTCTGAGAATTACTGACAAACTCGCCGTATCAGAGTGAGCTACGCAAAGGTGCTCCACATCTCTTGAAATTTTTCTTCTTCTTTTTAAACTAAATGAATCCCAAGGTCGTAATCTCACAAGAACGATGGAGCTACAAGTCGGGGGTTTCTCTCGGTCTATCCTCCATTCAGTGTATGACTCGGTGGGGTCTCACTCTCGTCTCCTCTGTCCTACGTCAGCTCTCGTACTACCCTACATACATCATATGCTGATATAAAAAGAATCAAAATAACATTTCTCTCCTAAAGCTCTCATTCTCTTAATTGTTTTTGCAATTACAGAAAAGTTAATTAAACAGGTATTCACCTGATATGGTCAACTCTTACTTCTCCTCGTAAGTCTAATTGCACGGGATTCAGGTTCAATACACATCCATCTCTCTCTCCCGTATCCGCTTGCGCCATCACACCTCTTCAAGTTTCACCAGTGACTTGCTAAGGTGTTATTAATAATATTAGAATAAAATATTTTTTTTTAAAGTTTCATTCAATGAAATTGCTTGCTAAATCAAAATTATTATTTTTTTCTCCTGTAATATTTACTAATTTTTTAGTTACATCCGATTCGCTTTTCAGGTCGGTTGTTAGGATTTTTAATCAACTTCTGAGAGGCGTACTTTTTTCTAAGGAGCGACGATCTTTCAATTATTATGCACTTTCTTCAGAGGTAATTCTGCTGATCTTTTATAACAAATTCAAGGGTGACCCATGCACTCTACTATTACTCTAAGATTTATTAACCGCTTGGCGTGCTCGTTAGCATATAGTTAAGTATTGCATCTGCACAGTTAATAAGTGCGGCCTAACCGCACAAGCCAGCACATTAATTAGCAAGGAATAGTAAATAAGAACCTGAAGAAGTTTTTTAAGCTTTCTATAAATTTAAAAGTAAGAATGGACAGATTGGGTCCAATTATCTCAATTGAAATGAATAATTAGTGATGCTTCAAGATATCGAGGAGTCTCTGGCTTCAACATCTTTTCCAATGCTTTTCATTTGCTTCAGTTTTTATCGAGAGGATAGATCTTTAGATCATAGTTTGGGAAGCACTAATAGTTTCTTGTATGCAATGTAACAAATAGATCTTTAACAGAATTTGCAATTTCTTTAAAGATATTAGACGTTTATTAGACCATATTGATCCAGGTAAGCTGCAGGGCCTGATGGATATATGGTAGAATTCTGAAAGAGGGTTGCATCAGCAATTGCAAACGCAGCTGCATTTGCTGCTTTATGCGATCTATATACATTTGTGAGGTTACCAGATGATGGAAAACATAGCATATGTTGTTGCCATTCTATAAGAAAGGTAGTAAGGAAGATGTGGGAAATTATAGGGCCAGTTAGCTTAACATTTTTGGTTGTAAAGGTTCTGGAAAAAGTTACTGAAAGGTCATATACGAGAAATATTTAAGAAGATAAAGGTAATTGCTACGACTCCCAAGCAGGTTTCAAGAAAGGGTGGTCATTGTCAGACAAACCTTTTGAATTTATGGAATACAGGACTCGACTGCATTTGACCGAGGAGATCCAGTTGATATTGTAGAAATTTGACTTTAGTAAAGCTTTTGATAAGGTTCCCACCATAAGGCTGATGAAAAAGTTATTGGCAATGTGGTATAGGTTTTTTTGAGTGTAATGGTTTTGGATTTAAAGAGTGGGCTTCGCGAAATCAGAAAACAGTTGTAACAACTTAATGGGAGTAATCATATGGGAATAGTGGAAGATGGTGTCCACAGGTTCGTGCTGGGGCCCACTATTGTTCCTTCATATATATATAATGGAATTCAGACCAGGACCTTAAATGTAAGGTTTTCTAGTTTGCAGATGATAACAAAGTGGCCACCTCAGTCAGGAATAGTGAGGATTGCATAAAGTTCAAAATGATCTTGATAATCTTCTTGGGTGGGCAGATGAAGTGGCAAATGAATTTTAATAGTAAAAAGTTGGTAAGGTTCTTCACCTAGGTTACTCATATAAAATTTTAACTAGCGATATGAATGGGGATTGGCTTGAGTCTGTGGATCCAAGAAAAAGATTTAGTGTGATTATAAGCAGTAATGTTGAAAGTAGCTAATCAGTTTTGAGAAAAAATATGCATTCTCCTGGGCTTAATAAATCGTCAATGGTTGTTTATAAGAGCAAGGGAGTAATAAGTAAACGTATAATAGCTATGTTAGGCAGTAATAGAGTATGTGCACGTTGGTCCCCTTTATTTTAGAATTATAAGAAAGCACTTAGATAGCTAGAGAGAGTGCAACGTAGAGCACAAGGATGATTCTGTGGTTGAGGGTAAGAGCTATGAGGAGACGGCTGAAGGAGTTGAATGTTTTCTGTAGAAAAGGCGATTTTCAGAGGGGACTGATACAAGTATCAAATATTTACTGCTATTGATAATGCAGAGACCATAAATTCTTTCCATAGTAGAACATGGACAGGTGACCCAGGGGCATAATATAGAAATTAAGAAGAAAGCATGCATCTTGATATAAGAAAGCATGCATTCAGTAATAGGGTTGTTAAATTTTGGAATAGTTTGCCAGAGGAGGTTGTTGAGTGTGACTCGATTGCAACATTTAAGAAAGGGTTAGATTCGTTTATGGATGGTTTGGGTTAGTATATTTGACGAAGCCAAATTGGCGGGTCTTTAGTTGTGATATAGTTTAGTTAATGGCATGTGTGACCATACTTAGTTATTAAATGCATGTGGAAAATTGGGGTTTTTTGGGTAATGCATATTTATTATCATTAGTTTTGACTAGCCGAAATTGGTGGTTTTGGTAGTTACAACAAGATTGGACAACCCTAGGCGTCTTTGTGGATTTGCATGAGCATGTTTGGGTGGTGGGTTGGCTGGGGACAGTCTCGATAGGCCATGTGGCTTTTTACTGTCTCTATATTCTTTATGACTTTCTTTATGTCTTTATGCTATAATTTTTTTTTTCCTTTAAGTTGTAGTCAAAGAAGATTTTACTCTCCATCAGCGGGATTCGAACATTGGACTCTGCGTTGCTGAGTAACAATGACTTGGAGCTTTATCCACTAAGCCATCCAGATGCCCCAAAAAAGATAGTTTACCACCGTAGTTTTTAAAGCTCCCGGTTTTTCTCATCCATAATTGCCGAGTACTCAAAGGCCTGGCCCCCATAAGTTATTGACAAGCCATAGGGCGCTTTGTATATTTGCATGAACATGTTCGGTGATTGGTTCTATTGGCATGACTGGGACAGTCTTGATAGGCTCATTGGCTTCTTACTGTCTTTTTATTTCTAATGTTCTAATAGATTTTTAGGTAATTGTTACCCAGAGGGTTGTCACCCCCGATTTTTATGAAAATTAGGATACTACTCTACAAAAAATAATAATCGGATAGTGAAAAGAAATTGTCCGCTCGTCTTAGGAAAAAAAGTTACAGTCTCTCAAGTTGTTAAAAATCCCATAGACTTTTCAATATTGATCGATCCAGGTTAGGTCTCATTTCATGCCCTCTAAGTCAGGTTATGATAAGTTTTTGTTTAATATACACAAAGAAAATGTATGTAGAATTAACAATCTTATCATAACTTGAACTACCAGGAACCCTAAAACGTGCACGAGGCCCACTAATTTTTATTATAAGAAAGTCTATGGGAAAAATTTTTTAACTTTCAGAGGCTGTAACTTTTTTCCTAAAGAGACTGCCGATTTTGCCTTTCTATTATTCTTCTTATTATTTTTAGAGTAATCCTGTGATTTTCAAAAAAAAATAATTTTTGTTTTTTTTTTGGGTAAAAGTTCGGTTTAAGGTAATGTTATCAATACGATTTGTTTTTTTCCGATATATCGTAGGTTATTGATATTGTTGTTCACCATATAAAATATTGGTTTGTTCGAAACACAGTAAAGAGTGGCACGTGGCTTTGGCAAAATTTCATTAACTAATTTTTCCACAAAGAAATATTTGTTTTATATAGTTACGTATATATTAATTTAAGATGTGTTATTTAAATTTTAAATTTATAAAAAATTTAAATAAAATTCAAACATTTGAGATATATATTATATATTATATATATATATATATACTATATATATATATATATATATATATTATAATATATATTATTATATCATATATATTATCACAGCCCAGTAGGGAATATATATAATATATAGTATATATATATATATATATATATATATATATATATATATATATTATCTATATTATATATATATATAAATACCTATATTGATATATATATATAAGTATATATATATTATATAAATATACTATATATATATTATATATATATATATATATAGTTATATAGATTGGTCAAGATTTTCTTAATGCTCACAGTATGTAACTACGGCAGACCCTACAGTAAAACAAATTATTATTTGGAATCAGCGAAGTGCTTTTTCGGGGGATTTGAACTTTTTTTTTTTTTTCTGGCTTATTCATTCGGACATATTTTAAAATTTTTTCCCCCGCATTTAGGGGCTCGAGCCGACGGGGGACAGAGGGGGGGACGTTTCATACCCGAGGGGATGGTCGGCAGGAACCCCCGCCGACACCCAAAGCAAGAGCGGGGGTTCCGGAGACCATTCCCGAGGGGGGGATTAGTCCCCCCCGTCGTCCACGGGAGGCGGCAGAAAGACCCCGACTCCTGCGATCTTTGCGGTTTACCCTATGGTATTATTAGTTAAAAAAAAGAATAATTTTAATTTCTTCAAAAACAATTTGGATTTAACTTTAACTAAAGGAGATACGCATATGGGTAAACCGCAAGATGGCAGAATCGGGGTCTCTCGCCTCTCCGTGGACGAACGGGGGGAATCCCCCCTCCGGGGATGGTCTACGGAACCCGCTCTTTGGTCTTTGGTGTCGCGGGGGTTTCTTCGACCACCCTCCGGGTAATGAAACGTCCCCCCCTCTTCCCCCGTCGGCTCGAGCCCCCTAAATGGGGGGAAATAATTTTTAAAATATTTTCGATGAATCAGCCAAAAAAAAAAAAAATATACATAAATAAATCAAATGACCCATCCTTAAAATTTTCGGCTGATTCCAAATATATAATTTGTTTTACTGTAGGAACTGCCGTTCTCTAGTTACATACTGTGAGCATTAAAAAAATCTGACCATCTATATATATGTATATATATATATATATATATATTATATATATATTATATATATATATATAATATATATATATATATATATAGTATATATATCTATAATATAATTATTACTTATTGTGTAACCAAATAATAAATATTTTAACTGTCGAAATATACTAAAAAAATTAAAGTAAAATGATTTGAAATTAAAATACAATTTGAAGCCCAAAAACTAAAAAAAAGTTAAAGTTTCTTTTTATAGCAAATCAAATTTTTTAATTTTTCTTTACCTAAAATAAAAAATCATTACCAACCATTCCAATACTAAATTATTTTGAGGGAACACTTGGCACGTTGCATGGTGGGATTATTATAAAATCGATTATCTTTTTCTAAATATCGATATCTGACACATTACCTTAAACGAACTATTACCTTTTTTTTAATAACAAATCCTATGGGGTTTTTTACAACTTTGAGAGGCTGTAACTTTTTTTCCTAAGGAGAGCGACGAGTTTTCGTTTTCACTATTTTTTTATTTTTATTTTTTTAGAGGATATATCCTATGATTTTCCATAAAAATCGGGTGGTGCATACCCTCTGGGTAACAATTACCGATTTTTATACAATATAAAATATTGACAAGCCCCAGGGTGCTGTGTGGGTAAGGTAAAGGTAAAGGATGGGCGTGGGATTGCCTTAACATCGGCACCACTTAATTCCCATTTGTAGCAAAGCCACCCAAAATGTACTCCATTACGTCTGATGCGACGAAGCTGAATTAATGACAGAATAGCTCACACTTCTGCTCGCTCCAACCCAGACTCGCAACCTGGGCCACCTCGTTTGCTAGCGAGTGGCTCTACCACTGAGCAAGGGTTTAGCATGTTTTGCATGTTAATTACTCTATGTTTGACTACGACGGTATCGGATAGGCCCATGTGGCTTCTTACCGTCCCTATACTGTTAATATTTTAATTTTGCTTTAATACACATTTGCATTCAACTTTATGAAGGCACATTCACTCTATAAAATTACCTTAGGCCCTATTCTAAGCAAATCAAATTAGAAATTCGCCGGTCCTGAATTATAAATTTCCCTACCTTTCCATTTTTTTGGTACTTGCTCATTTGCATTTACATCAGTGTGATCCATTTCACCAGCAAAACAAGTATGCCTTTACACTAAACGAACGTAAAAATTTTTATATAAGAAAAATTTTTGTTTTATATTATTATATTATTATTATTTTATTATATTAGTATATTATTATCATAGCATTTTATGAGCTGTGGGTAGAAACTAGGAATGACGAAAGAAAATCGATTTTTGGTTGATATATTTACAGACACTATCGAGAAAATAATTTATAATACCCGCCCTACATCCACAAACAATTTCTATTGCACTATGCTTCATCTGTGTTTTTTCCGCTGCTATATATATATATTAATACATTTCTTCAGTATTAATCATCAATATTTTATATTTTATAAATTTTGAGTAGTTTTTCTGCCCCGAATTATCTTAAAAATATTTAATTACGAATTTTTTTTTACATGTGGGATAATGTGTTTTTTTCTATATGATCAAAGTTATAGGGTAAACTTTGATATGACTCAGAGGGAGGGAGGTTTGAGAATCACCAACTCTAATCTAAGCCGCTTTCGTTTTGTATTTGTGCTTACGAAACGTAAGAAATGCTCAGGTACGCTCACGTTTTGTCAAACAGCGGCAAGAAGTGCTCCCCCAAACGTAATATTTAAACTAAAAATTAATATATAAGTACAATTGTGTAACTACATAAGTCTTACCTTGAGTTTGTTGGTTATTCAAAGACTTTTTTTGGTCCTTGAGGAAGTTCTAGTAGCTTTTAAGATTGTTCAGCCTTGTGGCTTTATTAAAATATAACTAACTAACTTATTAGGTTAAATTGATAAGGTGAGTATGAGACAAGAATAGAAGTGAAGTATTTGATAAAAAGATTGAGAAGGGAAAATTACAATTTACCTCCTAACGCATTTTTGATTGATAAATTTGCATTTCAAGCACGACAGGACCGCTATTGAATTTGAGGTATGAGACCCCTATTGTAATTTTGAGTAGAGGATTAGTGAAGAAAATGGATATCATAAGACAAAAATATAAATTCCCTTAAACTAATAAATAAAAGATACATAGCTAATGATTATTATATCCTAAAATAAAGATACTAAGAAAATAACAAAGAATAAGAGAAGAATATGTGGAAATATAGTTTTTATACCTTTGGGGAATGGCTGTTGCAGTGAAGGAATAGTAAATTTTCAAGCAGATGAATTACTGAAATTTATTGACTTAAACAGCTTTCTTCCAGGATGCTGTGAGCTGATTGGCTTGGAGGCACAGATTCAGTGTGAAGTCAGGATTTGAATGAATTTATACTACCTGAAGAGTTGAAGATTGTACATCTACAATAGCAGTATCACTATTACTTTGAATAACTTGAATTTGAATTTGAGGGATCAGCTGATCTGTATTTTCATTGTTTAGACCATCTGAATTGGAGAGATCACTGCTTGCTTCAGCATCAGTTTCTCCACTGGAGACAAGAGTGGGTAACAGATAACTCCAATGGGTAGAGATGACAAAATCACCTGAGATAATGACAGGTTTGTCCATCTCCTCTTTTTAATAACTTTACTCCCAGTGCTGGTGAAGAGCTGCCCATAGTGGTTTGTATCCTTATTTCACTTAGTACCACGCTGTATGCCACCTGTGTGTGTTCACACAGGGGAGTATTTTTAATTTTGTGCGCCTTTGAGAGAGAGCCAATGTTATGAGGAGAAATAGTATGTGTTGTGCACTGTGGTGATAGGTGTTTTGGCTTGCGTGAGTAATTTGCTAGATTCTCTGCCACTTGTTCTTCTTGATTTCATATGACATCTGTCTTCATACCACTTCAGATGAAATAATCTTGAACTTGATTGTAGATGAAGTGTAAATAAGTATTTTTTTCATGTATCAATTTTTTTCTTCCATAGAAATTGTGGTAATATTTTGAGATGATTCTGTGGAGTTTGGGGAAGCCAGGTAGAAGTTTGTGGACAAATTAGTTGATTGATGGTATCCTGTGGTATCCTGTCTGTAGCTTGGTGAAGAGGTGGTTGATGATAGTTCTTGGAAATCCCTTTTCTTTTGGATTTGGAATCCTTTTATGGTACGGGTAATTATTTTCTTATTATTTTAATTATTTCATTATTGGTATTTTTTCTTGGACTTAGTGGATTTTATACTTTAAAGGTTTGAAGATTTGTAGTAGAAGATTTTGGTTCTGGTGTATGGGATCCTATAGATGATAGATGGCAAGCGTATGGTGATCTTTCTTGTGGATTCGGGATCTTTCTATGGTAAGGGTCCTTATTTTGTTTTATTATTGGTTTACTGATTAATGGAATTTATGATTAATATTATTAAGGTTATATGGTTATTATTAATATTTTCATTTTTTATTTCAGTATTTCTATTTGTTTTATGAGTATTAAGGTAATAGAATGTTGTTTTTGTTTTGAATTTGCAGTTTGGTAGTGTATACCGTCGTTCTTTTCTTTTGGTGAAGGTCTGATGCTGTCTGTGGGACCGTAGAAGTAGAAGTATCGGTGTGAGAAAAAAAAACTGGTCAACACCATTGGCCAGGTAGGACTTATGTTGATTGTTTGTTTTTTATTTTTTATTTGATTTATTTGATTCAATTATTTAATTAGGATTATTTTATAATGTTAAATGTGAAATTTGATTGATAGGAATTTACTCCATGTAATGATATTAATTGTTTAATTTACTATATTTAAATTACTTATATAGTTCATTTATCATTTTTTTTTCATGTTAGGATTTTTGTATTTTTCATTTACCTTATTATGTTTATTCATTTATTTTTATGTCATGCTAGGATTTGTTTATCTTTTTTTGTCTCATTCCAGTTTTTTTGGGGGACCTCATTTTTTTCCTGGAACTGAACTCCATTCTGTTTGAGGCCGAGACTTTTTGTATTTCTTTTTGTGGCTGTTGATCATCAACGAGTGTGGTACTTAGGTACCTATTAATTCAGCGGTGTGGTACACCTAAAACGGAATCCCATAACGAACACGGTGTGGTACACCTAAATGTAATCATATTAAAACATTAAAACAAGACAAGATTAAAATTGAAAGAGACAAACGAGAAAAAGACAAAAGAAAAATAAAAAGGGAAAATTAAAGTAAAAATAAAACATTTTTTGAAAAGAATGTGAAAAAACTAAAAAACTGGAATTGAAAAAACATTTAGAAAAGTTTGAAAACCATTTAGAAAATTTAGAAAAACAATTTTTTATATATGAAGGAAAAACAATTGAAAATTTAAAAGTCGAACCGAAAAGGTAAATATTAAGAGTGCGAAAAAGTGCAAATTGTTAAAAACTAAAACTGTTTTATAACTGAAAAACAAAGCATTTTTTTTAAAATTAGAAAGACAATTTTGGAAATTTGAAACTAAAACTTAAATAAGTAAAGCGTGATAAACTAAAAAATAAGATAAAAGTGGTACCATATATGGTAAAATTAAAACTTTAAACACAAATAAAACTATTACATGACTGACAATTCGTATATTTAATCAATTGTATTCCATATTGAATTTATCATTTATTACATTTTTTGTTTTTATAAATATTATATGTTGTATATGGAAATCTTTTAGGTGTAGGTGTGGTTTGTAATATATGGTATGATGGCAATACCTGGTGGGGAGTGCAGAACTAGTAGGTGCTGCAGTTTTATTATATTGGAATAACATTATTGTAATTCTTTGTAGTAGGTGTGGTATCAGATCAGGGATACTGTTTGTAATTTTGTAATTATTAAGTAATATTAAGATTGTGTCTATATATTTTTTGAGTGCAATAAATTTAAGGTGTATGGTTTTTTTCATTGTTATCCCCTCTAATTATCCTGGAAGGCAGCCTCTCGTCTTTTTTAATTCAAGTTATTGTAGTTAGGTTTTTTTTTTTTCCAGTAAAATCTGCTACATATTTGTGGCGCCCAACGTGGGGCTGTCTCGAAGGATAGGTGAGGGGACGTAGTGTATAGTAAGCTAAAGTAGTATAAAGTAGTAGTAAGTAGAATATAGTAGTAAGTAAGTTGTAGTGTAAACAAGGCTACTAATGAGGAGTTGCGGGTGGAGTTGGAAAGGTATAAGGAAGCTTTGCGGAAGAAAGAGGAGAATGAAGGAATTAGGTGAGAAGGGTGAGAAGAATTATCTGTGAGGGAATAAAAAGGAAGGAAACAAAAACAGAAATGGAAGAGAGAATGGAGGCGAAAATGGCCACTAAAATAGAGGAAATATTGAACAACAGGTTTGCTGATGGGATTGGAGGGAACGGAATGAATGGAACCCAACAAAGGGTGACCTCTACTCCAAAGGTAGACGTAAAAAGAAAAAAGAGTGGGAGAGTGGAAAAGAAGGACGAAGTGAACCAAAAGATGAGAAAAAGTGATGAACTAGGATGATGAGCTAAGTGATGTGACTGAGGATGATGGGGATGGGGATGGAGAGAAGGATGTAAATAAGGTGGTGAATGAGAAAATTGAAAAGAATGGGAAGAAAGAGAAAAAGGATAAAAAGAAGAAAAAGACTTCCAAGAATAGGAGACATGAAAGGAGAATGAAAAGTAAAAGCATAGATTCATTATATAGTAGTTCAGAAGGTGAGGTGAATGTGTTTGAGGGGAATGAGACGGGATCTGGTTCTGAATCTGAGCGTAGAGTGAAAAGGAGTGTGCTGATTCGGGACATTCCAAAAATTAATAAATTTAATGTGTATGGTACGAAAGAGGTTGAGGAGTTCTTTAGGGAATACGAGGGTTATTGTAGGGAAAAGTTTGACGAAAATAAGGTCTTTTGGGTGAAAGAGTTGGGCGAATTTTTAGAGGGGCGAATGTTGGAATTTTATAAAGCTGTTAGTGTGGGTGAACCAAAGTATGAAGTGGTTAAACAGAGGATAATGGACCAGGTTGTGAGAGAGTGAGGAGTAAAGTATAGAAAGGAGTGAATGATTTTGATAAAAGCTAGGCGTGGAAAAGGAGGTGAAAGGATTGATATGTAATGCGCATCGATTGGAAACCGAGAAAGAAGTTTAGGATGATGATGTGGACAGGGAATAAAGAGATTGTTGAAAGAAGTTTTGGGTGGTTTCCGACCTCAGTGGCTGAGAATATGTGAATTTACCGAAGGAAAGAGAAAATGAGATGGGCGGGAGAGAGATTGACCTGGGAAGATGTTTGGAAATTGTAGAGAGGAATAGGAAGTTTGAAGGCAGGAGAATGAACATGACGAGGTGTATAGTGGTAGGGGAATGAATGCGAGTGAGAGGGTGTCACAACCACCCCAGTATAAATCATATAGGGACGCACTGAAAGCTAACCCCTATGAAGTAATGGTGAAGTTTTTGGAAGATTTTTATGGTGGTTTTGGAGATGAGGAAAGACAGGTGAATGTAGGAGGTGTGGGTAATTTTGCTGGTCGTCAAGTTGGTGGAAATGTGAATGCGAGAGGGAACGATGGCGGCTATAACCTAGGTCAAGGGTATAATCAGGGTCAAGGGATTAGAGGTCGTGGAAACCAAGAAAATGTGAGTGCAAATAGGGATGTGAAGTGTTTTCGTTGTGGGAAGATGGGCCATATGATATCAGAATGTAGATGGGCAACTGGTGCTTGTTTTAGCTGTGGGCAAGTGGGTCATTTGGGCCATGAATTGTACGGACCCGCAAAGGGCTGGGTGTAGGAGATGTGGAGGTGTGGATCATTGGGTGCGTGATTGTCAACAGGGAGTAAGAGCAAGGCAACCGGTATGTGGGAATTGTGGTGTCGAGGGGCATTTTTCTAGGATGTGCGGGTCCCCTAGAAACACTTGTACCAAATGTGGGAAAATAGGGCATGTGGCTGGTATGTGTTGGAGTGTGAGGCAACCAGTCGGGGTAGGTCAGGTTAATCCTGGTGTGCTAGGTCTTGGTACTGGTGTTAGTGGTCCGGTTCAGCCGGTTAGTGGTCAGGCTGTTGGACTGAATGGAATATGCAAATGAGTGAGGTAGGGAACTGAACACTGTACAAGAAATCAGGTAAATTAACAATTGGGGAAACAGGTTGCCTTGAGGGGTTGCAACTGGTGAACCCTCAGGTGAGATTAGGTTGTCGCAGATAGGGGATGTCAATGTGTTTTCAGTTGGTCCTGTGAATGAATGCATGAGTATTAAGGTTTATTGTGGAGGTATTGAAGTTCGTGCTTTGATTGATACTGGGTGTATGGTTAGTGTTGTGTATAAAGGAGCATATGATAGGATGAATATAAGGGAAGATCAGAAAGAAGTCGGTAGGGGTCATATTAAAGGAATTAGTAATGTGTTGGTACCGGTGGAAGTAAATTTAGAGAGAGCGTTAAGATAGGAGGAATAGGCATGGAGGAGAGTGAGTTTTATGTGATTGATAGTAGGAACGAAAAGTATGATGTGTTATTGGGGTATAAGTTTTTGAGTGCAAATGGGATAGTTATTCATCCTGATCGAAGGATGATAGAGAAGAAGGTGAATAAGGATGGAACATGTCAGATGTATGTGAATGATTTAGGGAAGGTAGATGTGAAACTGGTTAAAGGCGTGGAAGTGTTTGCTTTAGAGGATAGGTCCTTGAAGACGAAGAGGATAAAGTGGTAAGTGTGAAAGTAGGTTGGAATACGAATGTGGGTGTGGATGAAAACCAGAATAGCATGTTTCTGGTGGATGGTTATGATGCGAGAGGTATAGGGTGAAAAGGGTTGCACATGTATTTGATGGTATAATAGATTTGAATAATCCTAGGGTATGTATGCAGAAGGTGCCTGATGTGAAAAAGAGAGTGAGAGGTATAAGGGTTGGTGATGTAGTTGGTAGTTTGTATTCTGTTTTTGTATTAGAGAATTCGAGAGAGAATGAATGTTGTGTGTTTGCTTGGTGATATTGAAGAAGAGAGTTAGGTGCTTGGTAGTGGATTTGATAAAGTAAATTGCACGAGGTTTGGATTAGAGTGGGGAACAAAGGTTTTACAGAATGTTATGAGGAGAAGGGAGAAGCGCAAGGCGGGGCGGTGAAGTGCAAATGCAAAATTGCCGGCGATTCCTACCGCATGAGGTATTGCCGGAGGGACACCCCCATATCAACGACCTCGACACTGCCAGGTGCGAATGAGATTGAAACGGTGTGAAGTTAGAGCAGGCGATTGTATTAGAAGAGAGGTGAGAGTCCTTGGAATGTCCGATTGCGCCGCCTGATGGACGGTGAGGGGTTGTAGTATTGATTATCATGAGGTGGAATGAAAACTGGCGAAAGGAATGGGACCCTATGTGTGTGCAGTTTTTCACAGAGTGCGTGTATGGTATGTATGGAATGAAAGTGTTTACGAAAAGAAAATGGACCTGGTGCGAGGGTATTATCAAATGCCAGTGGAAGGAGGATAGTAGGTGTGTGACTGCCTTTTCGACTGCAAAGCGAAGCATTATCAGTTAGAATTTGAGCTTTAGTTGTAATGCTCCAGCGGGAGGGCGATGAAGATGTGGTCCTGAACGATTTTCCCAGAAAATAATGAGAACTGCAGTGGTGTTCCTTAGATGATGACATACTAGTGATGAATGAATCTTTCTCTGAGCATTTGAAGTTAGTGAATGATGTGTTGAAAAAGTTAGAGGAGATAGGGATAAAAGTGAAAGTCGAAAAGTGTGAGTGGTTTGCGGATGAGGTTGAATTCTTGGGACACCAGGTGTGTGCGACTGGTTTAAAGAAAGCAGAAAAGTTTATTGTTTGGCAGTTTCCAAAGCCGAGGAATGTTAGAGAGTTGAGAGGATTTTTAGGTTTGGTAGAGTTTGGAAGTTTATGAAAGATTGTTCAGGAGTGATGAAACCCTTGACTGAATGGACTGGGAAAAAGAAGAGTACGATCGTGAAGTGGAATGATAGAATGAATGAAGCGTTTGAAAAGTTGAAAGCTGAAGTCGCGAAGGATGTAGAGCTGGCTTATCCGGATTATAGTGAAAATGCGAAACCTTTGGAAGTTTATACGGATGCAAGTGGGTATTGTATGGGGGGTTGTTTGATGCAAGAACAGGTGATTGATGGGATTGAAAGAAAACGAGTGATTGCGTATGTTTCGAAAGCGTTTAGTATGACAGAGCGAAAGTATTCTACGATTGAAAGAGTTGGCTCCTTTTTGAAAATTTTGAAGTCGTACGTCCGTTTTGTATGGAATTAAGTTCTAAATTTGTGAGAACGGATCACCAACCTCCCAGTGCCCATTGCCCAGAGAATGAGGATCGTTGATAGTCGGCTTGCAAGAACTTTGGAAGATTTGAGTGATTTTGACTATGTGGTTGAGTATGTGCCGGGTGAAAGGAATGAGATTGCTGATTTGATGTCGAGAATGCCTGGGAGTGAGAGTCTGAATGAAAAGGTAGTGATAGACCCGGAATATTTGCCTAAGGGATTAATGAAGGGAAAAGAAAGTCAGGGTGGGGTGATTCTATGTTCGAAAGTATGTTGTATGGGTTGCAGAGTTTGGCTTTGGGGATGGGTTGGTTTCGAAGAACATTGCAGTATAGAGGAGCTTGCGGAGGAAGTTATGACATAGGTGTCACATGAAACCTGAGCAGATAGGGATTAGGAAGGTGAAATATTTTATGAAGGAGTTAAAGGCTATGTGTAATGTAGGTGTGCTTCCGGTGCAAGAGGTATTGATTGTTGTGAGTAAGTTGTTTAAGATAGTTGTATGTGTGCATTATGGTGGAGAAAGACCAGTTTTGTATAGGAGTGAGGGTGTAAGTGGTGCAAAAGTGGGTGAGCTTCATTTACAGTGTTTAAGTGGTGTACATTATAATTGGGTAATTGAGAAAAAGAGTTATGATAGGAAATATGTTTTGGAATCGGAGTTGGAGGAGTGTCTGTTTGAGGGTGATGAGGATGTGAAAATGATTTGTCCAGGGGAAATCGAAGAGGTCATGTATTGCAATCATGGGATAAGTGGAAGAATGGAGGTGAAAGTGCAGGTGAATGGGAGAGTATATTTTGTGGACTGATTGATACTGGGGCTCAGATTTCTTTAGTGAATGCATCTGTGGTACGAGAGATGGAGCGAGTGACGTGGCAGATAGAGAGGAGGAGTACGAATGTGAAGATCAAAGGGATTGGGTCAGGTGATTTTGTCGCTTTTGAAGAGGTTTTGTTAAAGGTAGAAATAGGAACGTTAGGGGAAGTTGAACACCCTTAGGTTTGTTGTGCTGGATGAGGAGCGAATGCCGTATTGTTTTTGTTTGGGATTGACTTTTTGAGAATAGGTTGTCCGTAGATGTAGGGAATGAAAGGTTGTTGAAGGAAGTCGTGAGATTGTTAGAATGCAAAAGGAGAATGTGTGTTGTTGATTTTGTTGGCATGGTGAGAGTTGGTGTGGGGGATGAAGAACTGTTAAGCATGAAAGATATCGAAGTAATGCAAGAGGAATGTCCTATGGTCTGTGAGTTGAGAAAATGTATTTTGTCAGGTAAGGAAGTGTGCAGATGGGACCAGTTGATAGAAGATTTTAGGGTATTTGCGAAAAGGTTTGTTGTGTGTACTAATGTGGTGTATTATATTCGGAAAGTAAGGGAGGATGATTTGTATGTACCGGTGTTTTCGGTAGTTGGAACGGTAGTGATGGCGTTAGTGATCCACCGTAGGTTTGGTCACATGGGGAAGTTTAAATTGTGTGAATGTATGAAAGAGAGAGTGTTTAATCCCTGGTTAAGAAAGATAGTGAATGATGTTGCTACAACTTGTGAGGAATGTCAGAAGGGGAAGTATCAGAGAATGTATGTGAAACCCTCTGTGTTACGAATGGATGTGAATGAACCCTTTGAGTTAGTAGTGATTGTTTCTTTGCCAGTGACTGCGAGTGGGTATGTAGGAATGGTGGTGATGGTGGATCATAAAAGTAAATTTGCGTATGCTGTGCCAGTGAAGAATAAGAAGAAAGACCCAGTGAATGTGGCTAAGGTGGTAAGGAGGATTTTGTTGCCGATATGGCGCCAGTAAGCCGAAACGATGTTGGGTGATAATGGACCAGGTTTGTAGGGCGGGCGTTTGGGCAAATGTTGAGTGATTTGGGACAAGAATTGAACATGTGAGAACGACGCCGTATATGCCGAGTTCGAATGGGTTAGCAGAAAGGACGATTCGAACATTGAGTGAAATGTTACGAATGATGAGTGAAAGAGAGAATGATTGGGATTATTGGTTAGGAAGAGTGTTGTGGGTTTATAATATGACTGTGCATAGAGCAACTGGTATGTCTCCTTGTATGTATGTGATGAATTTCGAGAGGTTTGTGAAACCCAGGCTTGGGTTACCTGAAGGTGATAGGGACGTTTGGAGATGGAGAAAGGAGTAGTCTAAAGCTTGCCAGTTTTTAAGGTAGGGGATAAGTTTTGAAGGAAGTGATTGAGAAAGGTCGGTTAGATAATAGTAGATGAGAGAGAAAAGTTCAGGAGCCGTATATTGTAAAAAGGAGTTATGTCGAATAGGGTTGAATTATTTGTTGGAGGTAGTTTCTGTGCTACGTTCA
>JABUQX010121197.1:0-2500 GCA_015478945.1 Trachelipus rathkii
AATATATATATATATATATATATATATATATATATATATATATATATATATATATATATATTTATATCGTAATATTTCAATATTACAATATATATATATATATATATATATATATATATATATATATATATATATATATATATATATATATATATATATATAGTCATCATCCCGAAAAGACCAGGCATGTAACTAAAAAACTATAACAGGTACACGAAAATAAATATCATTTTATTAATCAGGAGACATTTTACCAAAAATTAAAAAAATAAAAAAATAACGCTTTTTAAAAAATTAAAATTGTTAAAATTTGTTGAAAAATTACAGTTTTTTGATAAATCAAAGATGCGGCTTACTCCCGAGTATGCACGGAAAGTTGCCAAATGTTGAATTTTTTTTTTAAAAACGGACGAATACCCACGAGTAAACAAGAACGATAGATAGAGTCAGGGTTTCTCGGCCTACCGAGGGACGACGGGGGACTTCGTCCCCCCTCTGTCCCTCCATCGGCTCGAACCCCCTAAAAGATATAAAAAGAAAAAAATAATATTTTCTCAATTTATATTATAAAACGACATTTGGCAACTTTTCTCTCGAGACTGCAGCTTTATCACAGCGTACGCTTGCCAGATGTAAGATTTTACTAATATTTAAGGGGTTATTAATAAATATTAGAATAAAATAAATTTTTTTTAAGTTTCCTCGATGAAATTACTTCCTGAAATCAAAAATGTTATTTATTTTCCTGTAGATGTTATAGTTTTCTAGTTACATGCCTGAACTCTTCGGGATGCTGGCCATATATATATATATATATATATATATATATATATATATATATATATATATATATATATATATATATATATAATCTATATATAAAAATATATATATATATATATATATATATATATATATATATATATATATATATATATATATATATATATATAGAACCTGTTATGTTTTACGACTCCGTCAGTTTGATTTTTTTTTTTATATATTTCTAGTATATGATCCTAACAGTCAATTTAAGGGGTGACGGACATGATTCAAAAATATATAGGACCAGTTACGTTTTACGACTCCGTCAGTTTATAAATTTTTTTTTTTTTAACTAAAGGAATACCCAAGGGTAAACCGCAAAGATTGCAGAGGTCAGGGATTCGGCCTTCCAGAGGAATGACAGGGTAGGACTATTCCCCCTCCGGGGAGGGTCTCCGGAACCCCCGCTCTTTGGTATTTGGGTGTCGCGGGGGTTCCTCCGCCCCTCCCCTACGGGGTATGGAAAACGTCCCCCCCTCTCCCCCCCGTCGGCTCGAGCCCTAATTTTTTTTTTTTTTTATTTTTTTTTTTTTTTACATTTTTGTAATAAGCTTTACACGCTGATTCCAAATATGTAATTGGTTTTTCTGTAAGTGTCGTACTTTTCGAGATATTTCATTTATGAAAAAATATATATTTTTTTTTTTTTTTTTTTATTTTTATAATAAGCTTTATACGCTGATTTTAAATATGTATTTGTTTTTCTGTAAGTGTCGTACTTTTCGAGATATTTCATTTTTTAAAATTTTATTGATATAAATGTGATTTTTAAATAATTATTTAAAATATTTCGAACTTTTGAATCATGTCCATCACCACTGAAATTCATTGTTAGTATCATATACTAACAATATATAAAAAAAAAAAAAAATCAAAACTGACGGAGTCTTAAAACATAACAGGGCCTATATATATATATATATATATATATATATATATATATATATATATATATATATATATATATATATATATATATATATATATATATATATATATATATATATATATATATATATATATATATATATATATATATATATATATAGATATAATTGGGATTACATTCATCCATACCCCCGGTTAATTATGAAGGTAATAATGTGGTAACTCACAAATAAATTCACAAAGGTATAACATTGTGAATATTCTCTATTTATTGGTTTTCCTATTTACTTTATTATGTTTCAATTTGAGATAATAGACAATTATGACGTAATATATATATATTCTTTTTTCTAGTGCAAAGTATTTCTTTAAAACTTAGTTTTTTCAATTACAAACGAATTAGTATTTTTAAATGAAACATTCGTTTGTACATGCTCACATTTTCCCACTCTTGTATTTTTATATTGGGAAACTTTCATTTATGCCATTTTGGATTCTAGTTCAGGTTAGTGCTTTTTTGTATTTTACTACTTAAATTTTCAATTAGTAATGTGTTAACATAATGCTAAATAATGTGAAATGTGTTAAAATGGAAAAATATAAATAAAGCATATTTAAATGTTTATGCAGGTCAAGGGACATTCACCTGCACGTCTCAACTTGCATATTTGTCGATCGAGATTGAACGGATCTAGCAAAAAGCCCAAAAAGGTTTCTAAATCAGATAGGGGTAAGCTTCGTTAAATTTAATGTATGGTTGCATGGCATGACATTTATAATTATATTC
>JABUQX010121197.1:12500-15000 GCA_015478945.1 Trachelipus rathkii
ATTCTTGCCGATTTTGGTCGGATTTCTCAGTTGGGTAACGTAATCTTGTTAACGTTACCTTTGAAAACTCAACTTTCTTAATATCTCCCTCTCTAAAAACCTCCAACTTTCCTACTTTAAAGGCTCTAACGTCTCACCTGTCAACAACATAAACATTCTTGTGGACTAAATATAAATTTGAATGTCTGGGACTCACATCCAACATCGGTTTGCCCTAAATATAGCCTCAAAAAAAGCAGGGAATTCTGTTCAGTTTGCGTGAATTTTTTTCTTCTGCTCAGATAATCCGTTATATAAATGTCTTATTCGCCCCTGTGTATGGAATACTATTCTCACATTTGGGGTGGATCCAGTTCCACCCTCCTTTTGGATAGAGTTGAAGCTAAGGCTTAGAGGCTTATAAACTGTCCCATACTTTCTGACTCCCTTGACCCTCTTTTTCTGCGTCGTGACGTTGGTGCCCTATCTCTTCTCTATAGGTATTACAACGGCAGGCTGCTCGAGAGAAATGACCCTCTCGCATTTCTCCATCACTGGCGTTCGCCCTCTGTCAACACAAGAGGTGCCCTTGTTTCTCTCTGAAAAATTGGTGTGAATACTGGAGATCAAGGATCATCATTGTGGTACCCTCTTCTTTCAACACATTTGTTTTGTAGAACTTCTTGCTTCTTCTATTGTTCCCTGCAATATTCAATCTTCTCTATTTAAGTCCCGCGTTTGCGCCCACCTGAGGGAATTGCGTTATGCAAGGGACAGGATGGGTTTACTTTTCATTTATTTTAACTTTTGTTTTTCTTTTTGTATTTTTTTTGCCCCCTCCTTTTGAAAAGGGCCCTGCCCGTGAATGGTGGTATCATGTAAAAAAAAAAAAAAAAAAAAAAAAAAAAAGTGCAAAAATTTAATAAAACCAAAAACAATAATTTCCAAAAAAGGTCCTCAAAATAACCTGAGACTTGCATGCTGAAATTAGCATCCCCATCCACATAATTTAATCAATATACTCCAATTAAACATCAACAGTATAAAGAGAAAACATGAAGAACTCATCACCTTAATTAGATTCAATATACACATAGTACTCATACAGGAATCTAGCCTTACACCAGACATTACCTCTCAGAATTTCCTAATTACACTATCCTAAGACCAGACAAAGTTTCATTCAAACATTGCCTAGTCACTCTCATACACATAAACATCCAATTTCGTAACACCTCAAATCACACACAAATAATTATGAATAATGACCCAACATCTACATACCTATCAATAGAAGTAAAAATCCATAAAAAAATATACAACGTAATAAATTTTTATATCCCACCAATCACCTCTCAACACAGTCCTTGGAATTATGTCGCAGACCTTTCCACTTAACTCAATATAATAACTTGATACTGGCCGGGAACTTCAATGTCCATTACCTTGCATGGCTTAACAAACATACATCAAAGATCCGTCTTATATATATTTATATATAATATTATATAATATATATATATTATATATATATATATTTTATATATATATTATTATATATTATATATATATATATATATATATATATATAATTTTATATATATATATATTATATATATATATATATTATCTAAGACGAAGAAAAATTTCACTCGCTCCAGGACTCGAATCATCGACAACAGTCTCGCCGTTAGACAATGTACAGGAGGCTCTACCACTGGTCCAGTCTGCTTCCCCGCAACAGAAGGCATCTCGGAACAGTTTTCAAATTCCCTACTTTGATATCACAGCTTTGAAACTCGATACTTATTTAAATCCATAGAAGGGTGCTTTTAACCCCTACTGTGGCCACATGCCATTCCTCTGAGGTGCTCCTGGGTTACAGGAGCAAACACCCAAAGTCAAGCAACGCCAACATGGGCACAACAACAGTTACGACAAATTTGCAATAAGACGAATAAAAATTTCACTCGCGTCAGGACTCGAACCATCGACAACAACGTCGCCGTTAGACAGTGTACAGGATGCTCTATTACTGGTCCAATCCGCCGCCCCAATAAAGAAGGCATTTCGGAACAGTTTTCAAGTCCCCTGCTTCGATATCATTGTACATTGTCTAACGAGTATTTCACTAGTCTGCAAGTTTATTCCTTTCATTTTATTTATTGGTAAGACATGAAAGCTTGACATGACCTTATTACATTTTTATATTCTCACTGCATTGTAGAAATTCTCTTCTCTCATAGTGCCTTACAGCCGAACATAGTTGTCTGGTAGAGTTTGAGATCTCCAAGGTATTCGTCGTTAAACTATCTCTAATTTCAAAGAATGACTCCTAAACATTTCCATCTTCGCCAAGCTTATTTCTCTCAAATTATTCGATTACAGTTATTATTGATATTATCATTTTAGAGGGCTCTCTCCTGCTTCCAAATAATTCAATCTTTTATTAAAAAACTCAACTGTTCAGTTGCTCATCTAATTCTAATTATTCCTAAGTAGACGATTCCACTGGCTCTCC
>JABUQX010121197.1:22500-29282 GCA_015478945.1 Trachelipus rathkii
AGAGGTGTTATTACCTAACACCTAGGGGATTAGTATGCTTTTGTTTTACTGCTTTACTGCTTTAACTCTCTGCTTTACTGCTTTAACTCTATGTTTTACTGCTTTAACTTTCTGCTTTACTGCTTTAACTCATGTTTTCTTAACATTACATACCTTTAAAGCAGTAAATCAGTAAATCAACTAGGGTGTTACATAGCAACAAGGGGGGGATTAGTATGCCTTTGTTTTTACTGCTTTACTCTTTAACTCACATGTTTTATTGCTTTAACTTTCTGCTTTACTGGTTTAACTATCTGTTTTACTGCTTTAACTTTTTGTTTTCTGCTTTAAATTTCTGCTTTACTGCTTTAACTTCATATTTTTATTAACATTATGTTTTTTATTTTGTTTAATACTTTTTATTTATTTTTATTATTATTTTTATTTATTTTTATCTATTATTTTTTATTTATTTTTATTTTTTTTTTTTTTTTTTTTTTTATTTTATTTTTATTATACTTTAGTGTTATTTACTTCATGCTATTGTTATTATAATTTAGAACACACACACACACACACACTACACACACACACAAACACACACATACACACACAGTACACACACACAAATACACACACATCCACTATGACACTTATACACACTTCACATGACACTTACATTTTACCAATAGACCTTACATTTACACTTTACAATGCCGGTCACACACACACTTTCACTATGATAACTTATACCACTTCACTATGAACTTACATTTGTCCAAGACACTTACATTTAACTTAACTCCACACAGATTTACTTACACTCACACAGTTTACTTACACTCACACAGATTTTCTTACTCACACACAGATTTACTTACACAGATTTACTTACACACTTGCACACAGATTTACACACACATACACACCCCACACACACACATACACACCCACGCACACTCACTTACACATATAACGTTTAATTTATTAAACATTTTATGTTTTTAATTAAAGCGCGTACATTTATATTACTCATTCAAAAATAACTAAATATTATTTCAAAGTTTCTTAAACTTCTATAATAAATCAATCAGTAACTTTGTGCAAATAGTTGTTATTAACAGTTAATACTTTTTGTTTAGATAAATTTGATAACTATGTACTTTTAAGATAACTTTTACTAAAATTTTATGAAATTTTATTAAAACACATATATTTTTTACGGTACCTTAAAAGCAATAAATCAGCTAAATAGTAAGCGGCCAGCCCTAAGCACCCCTCTTTCATCAAGCTTGCAACGTTTTGTTTCTATTGACTTAACTGCTTTACATCATCTTTACCACCCATGTAATAAGTATAAAATAACAAATAAAGCATCCAACTGCTGTACATACCATGTGTGTGTGTGTGGATTAAAATCATTCTAAAGTTTTTATTTAAAAAATAACAATATTCACTTACATTTATATTTTTCACTCGAGATTAACTGAAGATAAGTCAAAGTTGTGTTTAAATAATTAGGGTGTTGTTTCTTATGGTTACTATTACTTATCGAATATTCATCGTCAATCCATTATGAGAAACCACAACAACCTGGAGTACTTACAAAAACGAAACTGACCTCTCTTCTGTAAATGTGTTGAAATAAACTACTTTAGGTCTAAATTTAGGTAATCCTTTTTGTAACCCGAGGCGATTTAAGCCTAATTCCAGGTCAAAATATATTTCAAACTGACCTTTTTCTGTAAAATGTGGTGCAATAACTACGTTAGGCCTCAATTTAGGCCTAAATTTAGGATAAGCCTTTTTTTGTATCACAGGCTGATTTAAGCCTAATACCAGGTCAAAGGTAATTCCAGTATAGACAAGAATCATTGTTATTATTATTATTTTTATAAATATATTTCAAACTGAAACATGCTGGATCGAAAGATCTCTTAACCCTTTACTGCGTCGCTGATCACCTCTTCTCACGCGTCAGCTGAGTCAGCGTGTGTACCGCTCATGACGGTAGAAATACGCACATATTTATTTATCTTCGCTGTGTCAGTGCTGGGTCAGCGTGTGTATTTATTTTGCTTCCGTATATATATATATATATATATATATATATATATATATAAAATAAATTTATTCATATTATATATATATATATATATATTATATATTATATATATTATATATATATATATATATATATATATATATAATATATATATATATATATATATATAGTATATATATATATATAATACTATATATATAGAAAAAAATTTTTTCATACGCTCTATATATATATATATATATATATATATAATATACATATATATATATTTGTATAAATATATATATATATATATGTATTATATATATATATATATATATATATATATACCGTTAACTATTTGTAAAAAAATAAATCTGCTTCCTATAAATATACATATATTTTTCCTATTTCTTATTATATTATATATATATATATATATATAATATTATATAGACATATAAATATCCATACATCTACATATATAATATTATATAATAATATATATTATATATATATATTATATATTATTATATATATATATAGAGAGAGAGAGAGAGAGAGAGAGAGAGAGAGAGAGAGAGAGAGAGAGAGAAGAGAGGACAGGATGAAAATCCTTTCTGGAAGAGGAAGTAAGAAGAATGCAAGTAAGATAAAATGAAGAAATTTTGTACACATTGGGGGTGGGGTAAGGGGGAGGAAAGAAAAGGAATAGATTGAGGGGCTCCCAAGTATAGAAGAAAGTCATTGGGATGGGGGATAAGGGGGATACAATGATAAAAAATCAACCCAGCATCTAGAATAATAAGCCAAACTTTCAATAAAACCGAGCTTTGAAACATCTCCATGCTGATGGCGCTTGGTTCATACTAACTACATTCGAAGGCGGGGCCAGGATTTATATGCTCAAACAGGTCTTAAAATTGCCAAAGGTCACAAGATAAATGTAGTATAACGTAAATTTAGAAAAGAAACCAAAGAGTTCATAGCTGAACTTCGTATAGAACGAATACGATTTATGACGACACGTAGTCGGCATCAGTCATACTAAAGACAATTACTCGTGCCGACAACGTTGACGGCCTCAGCAGGGAAGGGACAATTACTCGTGCCGACAACGTTGACGGCCTCAGCAGGGAAAGGGTTAAGCAGGTAAAAAGGAAATGTTTTCCTTACTTGTGATTGGTCGGGGTAATCCTTATCTCTATATGACTCGTATGTGATTGGTCGAGAATTATTTTATCGTCTTTTGAAAATTAACGTTGTTCTTTAAACTTGTATTTGAGCAGGTGTGTGTTTTATTATCTTTTAGACCCAAACTCATTTTAAAATCATAGTCATTTTAGCTGTTAAGCGGTGCACAAGTTATCTGATTTGTATTAAAAGTGTTTTATTTTTACTAAGTGTATATCATATTTATAATAAATACTTACATTGAGGAATAATTATTAATTTCACTAGAATAGATAATAATTAATTCACTAGTTCATAAGCTAACCACCAGGGCTCAGCATGAGCCCCACCCGCAAAGGCAGCCAACCCGCGCACTCCGCAGGTTGCGACGCCGCCGCGTCCACCGCCCTGCTGCGTTCGAAGAAAGCGCAATATTTCCGCGTTCCCGCCGCCGCGGTGCGCCCGCAAGGCGCAGATATTTCCGCGCTGATTTTATTTTAGAAACACATACACACACAATTGACGCACACAATACACACACCACCATATATATATATATAATATATATATATATATATATATATATTATATATATATATATATATATATATTTCCGCGCAATATATATATATATATATATTGTGTGTGTGGGTGTGTGTGTGAGTGTAAGTGTCTATGTGTATTTGCATATGTGTGAATAAGAGATATAGTGTATGTGTGTATAAGTGTAAGTGTAAGTTTCTATGGTAAGTGTAACTGCTTATAAGATGAATCATTAATATAGGTGGTATCAAAGATGAGCATCAAAGAATGAGTTCTCAAGATGAACCACAAAGCTGAGATTACCAAAGCTAAGTTATTCAAAGTTGAGGCATCAAAGCTGAGCCATCAAAGGTGAGGCTTCAAAGTTGAGGCATCAAAAGCTAAGGCATCAAAGTTGAGGCCATAAAACTGAAGGCATCAAAGTTGAGGCAACAAAAGCGGAGCATCAAAGATGGGGCATCAAAACAAATAATCGAGTGGGTGGGATTCGTATGTGTAAGTGGTGTATGTTGTGTGTGTGTGTGTGTGGCTGTGTGTGTGTGTGTGTTGTGTGTGTGTGTGTGTTGTGGGTGTGTGTGTTGTTTGCGTGTGTGTCGTATGTGTGTTCTAAATATAATAACAAAGGCATGAAGGAAAATAACACTAAAATAAAAATAAAATGTTTTAATAAATTACGTTATATGTGTAAGTGAGTGTGCATGTGTGTGTGTGTGTGTGTGTGAGTGTGTGCATGTGTGTGTTCTAAATAATAATAACAATAGGCATGAAGTAAAAAACACTAAGTATAACAATGAATAAAAATAAAATGTTTTATAAATTATACGCTTATATGTGTAAGTGAGTGTGCGTGTGAGTGTGTGGTGGTGTGTGATGTGGTATGTGTGCTATGTGTGCGTGTCGTGTTTGTGTAGTGTGTGGTTCTAGAATATAATAACAATAGGCATAAAGTAAATAACACTAAGTATTATAAAATAAAAATAACATGTTTTAATAAATTATACGTTTATATATGTGTAAGTGAGTGTGCGGGTGTGTGTGGTGTGGGTGTGTGGTGTGGTGTGTGTGTGCTTTGTGTGTGTATATGTGTCGGCGTGTGTGTGTAATGTGTGTTCCTAAATTAATAATTCCGCGCGGAAATATTGGCGGCTGCGGGCGCACGCAAGGGCGGGCGGGAAACGCGGAAATATTGCGCCTGCGGGGGCACGCCGCGGGCGGGGACGCGGCGGGTCGCACCTGCGGGTGCGGGGTTCGTCTGACTTTGTGCGGAGGGCGCATGCTGAGCCGCTGGTGGTTAGCTTATGAATAGTGAATTAATTATTATCTATTCTAGTGAATTAATAATTATTCCTCAATTTAAGTATTTATTAAATATGATATACACTTAGTAAAAAATAAAACACTTTTTAATACAATCAGATAACTTGTGCACCGCTTAACAGCTAAAATGACTATGATTTTTAAAATGGTTTGGGTCTAAAAGATAATAAAACACACACTGCTCAAATACAAGTTTTAAAGAACAACGTTAATTTTCAAAAGACGATAAATAATTCTCTCGACAAATCACATACGAGGTCATATAGAGATAAGGATTCCCCCGACCAATCACAAGTAAGGAAACATTTCCTTTTTACCTGCTTAAAGGATCTTACCGATCAAGCCATGTTTCAGTTGAAAATATATTTAATAAAAATCATAATAAAAATGATTCTTGTCTATACGGGATTAACCCTTTTGACTGGTATTAGGTTAAATTAGCCGTCTACAAAAGCTTATCCTAAATTTGGCCTAAATTTTAGGCCTACGTAGTTATTGCACACCATTTTACAGAAAAGGTCAGTTTGAAATATATTTTGACCTGGAATTAGCTTAATCCGCCTCGGGTTAAAAATGATTATCCTAATATTTAGAACCTAAAGTAGTTATTTCAAAACACATTTTACAGAGAGAGGTCAGTTTTGTATCTGTAAGGAGTGCGGGTTTTTGTGTTTTCTCGTGATGGATTGTCAATGTACATAGATAATAATATAATAATAATATAAAGAAAAAAAAAATTATTTAAAAAAACTTTGAAATATTTTTAGTTACCATCGAGCTGAATAATTTAAATGTAAGTGAATAATTGGTATTTTTAAATAAAAACTTAGAATGATTTTAATAAAATACATGTTTTGTTAGCAGAGAAGAACTTATTTTGTTATTTTTCTTATTAAATGGCTAAAGATGATGTAAGCAGTAAGTAATAGAACAAAAGTGGCATAGCTTAGTGTAGAGGGGTGCTAGGGGCCTGCCTTACTGATTTACTGATTTTAATTCCTTTAAGGTACGTACGAAATATGTTTTTAATAAAATTTCATCATAAAAATTTTAGTAAAAGTTCATTTAAAACTTGATAGTTTATAAAATTTATAAACAAAAAGTATTAACAGTTATTAATAAATTCTTTGTTCAAAGATAATGATTGTTTATTATAGAAGTTTTAAGAAACTTTGAAATAATTTTTAGTTATATTTGAATGAGTAATATAAATGTACGTGTTTAATTAAACATAAAATGTTTTTTAATTTTTAAATGTAAGATTTTTATGTGTGTGTGTGTAGGTGTGTGTGTTTGTGTGGTGTGTGTGCGTGTGTGTGTAAATCTGTGTGCAAGTGTAAGTAAATCTCTGTGTAAGTAATTTTCTGGTTGTTGTGAAAGTAAATCTGTGTGAGTGTTAGTAAATCTGTGTGAGTGTAAGTAAATCTGTGTGTGAGTGTAAGTGTAAATGTAAGTGTCTATGGACAAATGTAAGTGTCATAGTGAATGTGTTATTAGTATCTAGTGAATGTGGTGTGTGTGACCGCATGTGTTAAGTGTAAATGTAAGTGGTCCTATGGGTAACAATGTAAGTGTCATAGTGAATCTGTGTATAAGTGTCATAGTGAATGGTTTGTATATGTTGTAAGCTGTATGTGTGTGTATGTGTGTTGGTGTTGTGTGTGTGTGTGTGTGTGTGTGTTTAAATTAATAAAATAGGATGAAGTAAATAACCTAAAGTATAATA
>JABUQX010121198.1:0-2500 GCA_015478945.1 Trachelipus rathkii
CAATGTCCCCATATTTACGCTTTTATTTTTAAATCGAGTGCGCTCCCTCCTTCATTAAGGCTCTGCCCGTGAGCAATGGTTTAACTGTAAGAAAAATATTTAAAAAAAAAAAAAAAAAAGTAATCAAATAGAAACTTCTGAACTTATACATTAATATTTTAGAGCTTCTAAGTTATAATGTATATTGTACAGAAGATAATTGTTTGACAGTTCCTTCATATTAAGACACATTTTTTTTAACATTTATTCAATTAAATCTGTCTTTATTAATATATATAATTAATTTTATCTCATATTTTTTTTTATATGGTTTATTTCAACCAATAGAAAATTACCTCTACCACAAAGCAATTGTTTGAATCTCCAGTTAGATACAATTTAAATTTTGCATTCCGTTTGATACATAACATCTTTTTTGAAACACAACTGATAAAATTCAATTCTAATACTATGGCGTAGAAATATAAAAATGTTGTACTTTTATACAAGAAAAATTGAATTAAATTCAAAAATATATATATAGAATTTTTTTTTTTTTTTCAATTAAAATCTATTTTCCATCTACTACAATAATCTTATGATTACTACATCAAATTTTGAAAATATTTAATAGTATCTATTTATTAACAATGTTCTTTGATCCTTAAATCTGGTACTTCTTTAAAAATCATTTATATTAAAAAATATTTATAGATGGAATAACTAATTAAAATATAATGCCTTTATTGTTTTTTGAAATAATAAAATGAAATTACTTAGTATATTTTAACGAATAATAATAAAAATAAAAGAATTAAATAAAATTAATAAATGATACAAAATATCAATATTCATTTACACTCTTATATAATAATCATAATATAATAAAATATAATTAATATAAAATTTGTAATTTTCATGATTTTTCAATATAACTTCAATGTAAACCTTTTGAAGTATACATCTAATTTACAGAATTATTCCTATGATCATAACTTGCCTCAGATACATTAATTAACGGTATTTAACGACTATGAAGGATTCAACATATGAATGTGTAAATATAAGAGATAATGAAGTATATATGTTAATAGTCAAAAGAGTTGCTCATATCTTTTGAGAAGTAGATAGGATGAGCACCTACGTTAACGTGTTAATGAAATCCTAGAAACCAACACTAAATAGAGAGATTCACTGAGAAGTAGAATTAATATAATAAATTATAAATAATTTATCCACATATATAAATATATAAATATATATAATAATAATTAATAAGATATATAATAATAATAAATTAATAAAATAATAATAACTAATATATATTAATAATAATATTATCAAAATAATAATTGATAATAATGATAAACATCAACAAAAATCGAAATAATCAAGGACAGAAATAATAATATCAGTAAATAGTTTATAATAATTAATATAATAATATCATGCATAAATAATACTAATAATATAATTAAATTAATTAATATTCATATTCAAATAACAGGTTAATATACTAATCAATTAATAAATAATAAAATACTACTATCATATATAATAATAATAAACGTAATAATATAATATAATCTAATTACATAATAATAATTAGAATAATCAATAATAATTAATAATAATAATAATTACTAATTAAATATTAAATATAAATTCATATAATATAAATTAAAACAATATTATTAATAATAGGGATGTATAATCAATGAGAGAGAAATACGAATGAGGATAGAACTAGATACATATAATGTAGCATAATGATATGAATCAATAGTAGAGAAAGTTAGACATAGTAGATCAGGAATAAGAAGTTGGCTGAAGTGCACTATATACGTAGTAAATATATGTAATATTATGATGATATGTACCATGAAAGTGAGGACCCACCCTACGTTCTAACTATAGGCTAGGGTCTTATTAATCACCCTAGAGGCGTATATACTTGATTGTTCCCTAATACTGGTTCTTGTATCCGTACGATGACGCCTCTGGTCTGGTCTTTTAACTTCACTTATTATCTACTATCAACCTCGTTATTATCTAACTCAATATGTTATAAACTATTTATTTACAACTACTCATACTCTACACTCATATTATTACTATACTCCTACGTACCTTATTTGTAACCAAAATCTTAACTTATTTAGTATATATCACTATTCTCTCCCATCATATATATGATTATACTACCAGATCCGTTTATCCGTAATACCTTTACAGTACTTTTGAGTAACACGCAATTTCTTCTTACACCGATAAGGTTAATTTGTTATATCATCACGGTCCCGTATTATTATTATTATAGGTAGTCAGTCTAGTGCATACTTATTTATTAATCACCCCTTATAGGGTATTATCACTTTATCCACTAGTATGCACTACTACTCATATATATATAACCATAAATATATAATAAATAATAATATAAATATATACTTATCTTTCCGTTAGTGATATCGAGGAGTATCCGTCAGAGCAATTACCCGTTCAATTTTCTCCAATTCTT
>JABUQX010121199.1:2500-5000 GCA_015478945.1 Trachelipus rathkii
ATATTATATATATATATATATATATATATATATATATATTATTATAATTATATATATATATATATATATATATATATATAATATATATATATATATCA
The DNA here is from genome assembly GCA_015478945.1 of Trachelipus rathkii. Classification (NCBI taxonomy): domain Eukaryota; kingdom Metazoa; phylum Arthropoda; class Malacostraca; order Isopoda; family Trachelipodidae; genus Trachelipus; species Trachelipus rathkii. Next base: position 2,599 of record JABUQX010121199.1, read on the forward strand.
TATATATATATATAATATAATATATATAATAGTATATATATAATATATATATATAGGCCCAGCGTCCCCTGTTATAGGCCGTCCCATTATGTATCTTAAAATATTAATGCTACAGTAAAACGGAATACATTGCTGGAATCCCTCGTCCAAAAGTTGTGCCCTGGAAACTGAGAACAAAAAAAAAAATATAAAAAAAAATAAAAAAAATTATATCTCCAAAACTACAATAGCTACAGCGAAAATGGAATACATTTTTGGAATCCTGGTAAATTTCACATAAGAAAATGTTAAAAAAAAAAAAAAAAAAAAAAAAAAAAATTATTTGTTAATAATTATAATAAAATGATTAAAAGGCCTATTTAGAAACCTTTTATTGTTTTTTCGTTAAAATAAATAGACTTTCCTTTAAATTTTGCTCTTTATAAAACGGCCAACACGTAGGGGCTCGAGCCCCGAACGGGGAAACATAGGGGGGGAACGTTTTTTTCCATACCCGTAGGGGAAGCGGGCGGGAGAAACCCCGCCGACAAAACCCAATTACCAAAGGCGGGGGTTCCGGAGAACCTCCCCGGAGGGGGGGAATTAGTCCTACCCCGTAGTTCCCCGGAAGGCCGAGAGACCCGACTCCTGCCATCGGTGCGGTATACCCTTTGGGGTATTCTTTAGTTAAAAAAAAAAGAAACAAAATTTACTAAAGAAAGTCAATTCCTTTGAACAAGAAAAAAAAAAAGGTCTTTAAATAGGCCTTCTAATTTTATTATTATAATATTAAAAATAATTTTTTTTTTTTTTTTTTTTTTTACAATTTTCTTAAATGTGAAAATTTTAGGATTCCAAAAATGTATTTCATTTCGCTGTAGCTATTGTAGAATTTTTTGAGATATAATTTTTTTTTTTTTTTCAATCTTCAGGGCAAACTTTTGGACGAGGATTGCCAGCCAAATGTATGTCCGTTTTACTGTAGGCAAATTGAATATTTTTTAAGATACTAATTACATATGCCGGCTTATAAACAGACGCTGACCATAATATATATATATATATATAATATATACTATTATATATATATATATATATATATATATTATATTATATAATAATATATATATATATAAACATAATATATATACTTATATCTGCTTAATAAAATATATATGTTCAATAATTATATATAAATAAAAAAATATATAACTATATATATCAACATATATATATATTTATAATGAATATATATACTATATATAATATGGTCAGCATCCCGCGAAGAATGCCAGGCTGTAACTTAAAAAACTAATAACAGCTACAACCAAAATAAAATATCATTTTTATTTCTCAGGAGACATTTTTCAACCCTAAGATTAAAAGAAATCACACATAAATTAAACTCTTTAAAAAATTAAAGTTTTAGAGTACGATAATAATCTTGACAGTTGAGGTAACTTGAATTTAGTAATTTGAGTAAACGCGCGCAAAGTTTTGCCAAAAGTGTTGAATTTTTTTTTCTTTTATATAATAAAGGATACCCGACCGGGTAAAAAATTAAAGTATTTGGAGCAGAGTCGGGTTTTCTCGCTACCCGGGGGACCGACGGGGGGACTTCGTAACACCCCTCTGTCCCCTCCGTCCGCTCGAGGCCCCAAAAAAGGTCAATAAAAAGAAAAAAATAACATTTTCTCCAAAGCGTAAAATAAAATGGTATTTGGCAACTTTTGCTCTCGTCAACTAATGCAGGATTCAAGGTCAATCACAGCGTGCACTTGCGAGGTCTAAGATTATACTAATATTTAAGGTGTTATTAATAAATATTAGATAAAATAAATTTTTTTTTTAAGTTTTTTTGTTCGAATGAAATTATTTGCTGAAATCAAAAATGTTAATTTATTTTCCTGTAAATGTTATAGTTTTCTAGTTACATGCCTGGCCTCTTCGGGATGCTGGCCTATATATATATATATATATATATATATATATATACTATATATATATATTATATATATATATATATATATATTATATATATATATATATATATATAATATATAAATATTTATTATAATATATATATATATATTATAATAATATAATATATATATTATATGGTAAAGGGTAACTTAAACGGAGAAAACTTAAATACTACAAAATTATGGAAACGAAAGTTTAAATAAATATAAACATTTTAAGCTGTGAAATAATTGAAGAATTAAAATGGAAAATTAAAAATTTATTTAGTGAATTTTAAAATAATCTACTTTTAGGACGCGGTTATCGAAATAAATGATAATAATAATTTGCAAAATGTATTATCCTTTTTTCCATTTCTTTGGATAACTTTTTAAAAATATGATGTCTTTAATATGTGAATGATTAGATTTAATTTTTTTTATTTACAAATGTAAGAAACC
>JABUQX010121199.1:15000-20171 GCA_015478945.1 Trachelipus rathkii
TACATTTACACTTATACACACGTACAAACACACGACCAATCCTTTGGTCTTCCATGGGTCAATTTTGACCCACCCTAATTTTTGGCCATCCCTAATTTTCGGCAGACCTAATTTTTCGACCAACCCTTTGGTCTTCCAGGGTGCAATTTTGAGAACCCAAATTTTTCGGTCAACCCTTTTGTATTCCAGGGGACAATTTTGATGCCTCAGCTTTGATGCCTCAACTTTGATGCCCCAACTTTGATGCCTCAACTTTAATGCCCCAGCTTTGATGCCTCACCTTTGTTGATGGCTCAACTTTGATGGCTCAACTTTTATGGCTCAACTTTGATGGTGTCATCTTTGATGGTACCTATATTGTTGGTTCAGCTTTGATGACTCAGATTTATTGATGGTTCAACTTTGATGGTTCCCAATCACCGTAAGGAGTATCTAGTGATGTTCTATTAGTGTTCTATGAGTATTCTATGAGTGCCAGGTGAGTGCCAGGTGAGTGCCAAGTGAGTGCCAATGAGTGCCAATGAGTGCCAAGTGAGTGCCAATGAGTGCCAAGTGAGTGCCACATAGTGCCAAGTGAGTGCCACATAGTGCCAACTGAGTGCCACTTTTTTCAAGCCTTTTCTAGCCTCCCCTGAGCCTAGAATAGCCCTAATATGGGTGTCTACCCTTAGGTTATAAGGTATGGTGGATCTGATTGGTGTATATTGCTATTGCTAGGATTCTTCTACTATGAGTTATTTTTTTCTTTCAATATATAGTATATATATATATATATATATATATATATATATATATATATATATATATATATATATATATATATATATATATATATATATATATATATATATATATATATATATATATATATATATATATATATATATATTACTTGCACACACACCTACACACATACACTATGACACTTATACACACATTCACTATGACACTTATACACACTATGACACTTATAAGCACTTACACTCTCCATAGACACTTACACTAACCCATATACACTTACACTCACACTCACCATAGACACTTTCACTTACATACATACACACTATGACACTTATAAGCGCTTACACTAGCCATAGACACTTACACTAGCCCATATACACTTACACTCACACACACAGATACACTTACACTTACACTCACACACTCGATATTTTGATGCCTCAACTTTGATGCCTCAGCATTGATGCCTCAGCATTGATGCCTCAACTTTGATGGATTGATGACTCATCTTTGATGAAATCATCTTTGATGGCTCATCTCTACCCTACATTAAAGAACAGAGTTAATATTAATGTCTTCCCTAGTTCATAAGCTAACCACCAGGGCGCCGCATGCGCCCTCCGCGTGAAGATCCACGAACCCGCACCCGCAGGTGCGACCCGCCGCGAGCGCCCGCAGGCGCAATATTTCCACGTACCCGCCCGCCGCGAGCGCCCGCAGGCGCCATATTTCCGCGTACCCGCCCGCCGCGTGCGCCCGCAGGCGCAATATTCCCGCGCGAATGAAAAATATATATACTATAAGTCATTCATTTTTATTTCATACTTAAACATTTCAAAGAATTTCTTTTCAAATATACTATGAGTCATTCATTTTTATTTCATACTTAAACATTTTTATTAAAAACATTTTCGCGAACCTAAAACTGTAACTCATTACAGACATCTTTTATATTTTTACTTAATACTTTTTAATTTATAAATTTTTAAAAATTGTATGTAAGAAGAAAAAACCAGAGTGTCTGATATATAAACATTTTATTTTACTACAATTGTACGAAATTTTATTAAAAACATTAACATTACATACCTTAAAGCAGTAAATCAGTAAATCAATAGAGGTGTTACCTAACACCTAAGGGATTAGTATGCTTTTGTTTTACTGTTTTACTGCTTTAACTCATATGTTTTACTGTTTTAACTCACATATTTATTAAAATTACATACCTTAAAGCAGTAAATCAGTAAATCAATAGAGGTGTTACATAGCAACAAGGGGTTAGTATGCTTTTGTTTTACTGCTTTACTGCTTTAACTCATGTTTTACTGCTTTAACTCATATGTTTTACTGCTTTAACTCATATTTATTAACATTACATACCTTAAAGCAGTAAATCAGTAAATCAATAGAGGTGTTACATAGCAACAAGGGGATTAGTATGCTTTTGTTTTACTGTTTTACTGCTTTAACTAATATGTTTTACTGCTTTAACTCACATATTTATTAACAATACATACCTTAAAGCAGTAAATCAGTAAATCAATAGAGGTGTTACATAGCAACAAGGGGATTAGTATGCTTTTGTTTTACTGCTTTAACTAATATGTTTTACTGCTTTAACTCACATATTTATTAACATTACATACCTTAAAGCAGTAAATCAGTAAATCAATAGAGGTGTTACATAGCAACAAGGGGATTAGTATGCTTTTGTTTTACTTTTACTGCTTTAACTCATATGTTTTACTGCTTTAACTCATGTTTTACTGCTTTAACTCATATGTTTTACTGCTTTAACTCATGTTTTACTGCTTTAACTCATATGTTTTACTGCTTTAACTCATGTTTTACTGCTTTTTTTAACTCATATATTTATTTAACATTATGTTTTCTTTTATATTTTTTATTTTGTTTTAATACGACAAAATTGCTTTGATTGGGATTAGCCGCCTTCAATATGTGGCTTTTAGTCTATTTGTATTATTATTATCAGACGCTTACAGTTATTTACTTCATGCCTATTGTTATTATTATTTAGAGCACACACACACACACACACACACACACACACACACACACACACACACACACTACACACACACGCACACACACTTACACATATATCGTATAATTTATTAAAACATTTTATGTTTTAATTGAACACGTACATTTCTTATATTACCTATTCAATATAACTAAAAATTATTTCAAAGTTTAAAACTTACAATATAAATCAATCATTATCTTTGAACAAAGAAGAATTTATTATTAACTGTTAATACTTTTTGTTTATAAATTTATAGTCATCAAGTGATTAACTTTAATGCTAATTTTATGAAATTTGCCAAAACATATTTTACGTACCCAGTGCATAAATCAGTAGTAACTAGGCTGTTCCTAGCACCCTCTACACCAAGCTATGCTACGTTTTGTTCTATTGACTTACTGCTTTATTACATCATCTTTAGCCATGTAATAAGTATAAAATAACAAAAGTAAGTTCTTCTCTCATAACATATGTATTTATTAACCATTCTAAGTTTTTATTTAAAAATAACAATTATTCACTTACATTTATATTATTCGCTCGATGTTAACTAAAAATATTTCAAAGTTTTTTAAATAATTCGGATTTCTTTATTATTATTATTATTATCTATGTACATTGACAATCCATCACGAGAAAACACAACAACCCGCACTCCTTACAGATACGAAACTGACCTCTCTCTGTAAAATGTGTTGAAATAACTACTTTAGGCCTAAATTTAGGATAATCCTTTTTGTATCCCGGGGCGATTTAGGCCTAATTCCAGGTCAAAATATATTTCAAACTGACCTTTTTCTGTAAAATGTGGTGCAATAACTACGTTAGGCCTAAATTTAGGCCTAAATTTAGGATAAACCTTTTTGTATCCCAGGCTGATTTAAGCCTAATACTAGGTCAAAAGGTAATTCCAGTATAGACAAGAATCGAGAATCAATGTTATTATTATTTTATAAATATATTTCAAACTGAAACATGCTGGATCGGTAAGATCCTTTAAGCAGGTAAGAAGGAAATGTTTACCTTTCTTGTGAGTGGACGGAGTAATCCTTATCTCTATATGACCTCGTATGTGATTGGTCGAGAATTATTTTATCGCTTTTTGGTCTTAGGTATGTAAAAACATGTTTTTTCATATCCTAAGCCTTACCTGTGATTGGATGAAAATTATATTTGAGGATGCGTGTTTTAGACCCAAACTCATTTTAAAATCATACTCGTTTTGGCTGTTAAGCGGTGCACAAGTTCTCTGATTTGTAATAAAAGTGCTCTATTTTCACTAAGTGTATATCATGATTCACCTTAACATGTATACCTCAATACAAGACATTGTCCAGTGGGAAATCAAGATCCCAGGAAGTAGGGTTTCATTCTTATATAAAAGAAAACCCGATGGATTTGAATTTTTCAAGTGTACTACCCAATCACCATGTTATAATACAAAGCGTATTTTCATGAGTCCAGATGAATTACTTTGTATATGTAATCACACTGAAGAGTGGCTTACAGAATACTTTAAACCAAGCTCAGCTTTAAACTGGACCGAAACAGTTATTAGCCTGTGCGAAGAAACCAGCGATAAGCAACTTACTCTAGCATTTTATAAACATCAAAACATAATCAGTTTGGAAGTTAGATTATGGGAGAGAAATAATGAAACAGCAGTATTTGAACCTACATCATTTGGATTCTACATTTCAGGCCTAACGCAGCTGAAATATATGTTAGAGGTACGTAAGCGAATGTTAATGCAGCTGAAGAAGACATATGTGTTATCTAATTACGTAACCGTAATTCATTACATGTTATACCAAGAATACTACGCATTTAAGAAAACCCTGATCGATGATCCTACGGTTATCATCGATCGCTTCCTAAGTTCTATAGACGTACAGAAATTCATTTATCTACTTAGAAAACAATGGCAAGAAAGTATTTATGCAGGTGACCCAGAATGTAAATATACTATGATATCTGAGCGGGAACTTTTTACGTATGTGTTAACTGAAGGTATTACTGAGATACGAAACTATATCATCGATAATGATATAAATGATTGGCATATTTGCAAAGATTTAGAGAATTTTAATATAAAATAATCATAAACATTATGTGTAAAATGTATGTGGAAGTGTTATATATAATAATATTCCTGTATTATATTTAATGTGAACCTTATATATATATATATATATATATATATATATATATATATATATATATATATATATATATATATATATATATATATATATATATATATATATATATATATATATATATATATATATATATATATATATATATATATATATATATATATATATATATATATATATATATAGAGTTATATATATATATATATATATATGAAGTGGCAATG
>JABUQX010121200.1:0-17500 GCA_015478945.1 Trachelipus rathkii
TCTTTTTTATTCTTTCTTTCTTTCTTTCTCTTCTCTGTCTCTCTTTAGTCCTTTCCTTTTCTTCCTTATTTTTTATCCATTTCTAATCTCCTTCTTTATCTGATTGATATTTATTTCTATTCTTTCTCTACTCACTTTCAATATCTCTTTCTACTATAACCTGTATTATTATATTTTATTATATTTTTATTGATTATATTGTTTATGTTATTTTTGTATATTATATATTATTTTTTATTATATTTTATATTTTGATACTATATTATTATGTAATAAATTATGATTGGCATCTGTATAAATTTATATATATAGTACTCCATATATTATATTATAAATTAAATGTATATATATTTTTATATTAGTATTAGGTTCTTTTTCAGTTTATGATGGAGTACAAGAATCATCTGTATTTACATATCGACTCTTTATCGATATTTTTTGATAATTCGCTCCCTATTGCGTGCATGCCGCAGTTAAGTGTATTTTGGGATTATGAATATTTAACTCGTGTTTGTTATCTTTGACTTTTCCGAAATAATTATTTTATATATTGCTTTAAAATTTGTTAAAATTTTATTTAGTTAAAAATATATTTTAGGAAACAAATAGATAGAAATTCCTGTTAAGTATATTTTAACAATTAAATTTATGATAACTAATTTTATGAAGAGATCTGTAAATAATTATGCAAATATATTTTATATGCTAAAAACTGATTCGTCAAACTGATCGTCGCCAATATGCTCGACACTTCTCGTCTAATTATTGAATTTATATTTTCTTCGTTTTATTCTTTAAAAGGCAGTTTTGGATTATATCTTGCTTCGGTCTCTCTCTTTCTCTTCTCTCTCTGGATGCTGTTCTTTCTCTCGTCCTGCTTCCCTTGGGTCTCGTTGGGTGGCTCGGAGTTCTCTGGGTCTTCTTTCTTGGCTGTCGGTCTCTCGGTTCGTCTGTCGGTTTTGTGTCTTTTTTTCTCTCTTCGGGTCTTCTTCTCTTGAGAGGGGAGAGTTATGTATTATGTATTTACTGGCTTATTATAAGTATATATATATATACTATATGGTATTATAGGTTATTAGGGGTATATAGTATAGTTGAGTATAGTATTAGTATATATATATATGATGTATTATAGTGTATAGATATTATTTATTATTGTGTGAGGTGAGTGTTTATATTGTTAAAATAGTATGAAGAAAAATCATCCGTAGTTTTTCTTTTATTTTTTTTGTTTATGGTTTCATGGTTACCGTTATGTGTGTGTGTGTAGGTTTAGGTTTAGGTTATTGCGTTAAGGGTTTAGGTAATTAGCCGTTATGTATTTTTAGGTTATGGTTTAGGTTAGGTTTTATGGTTAGCGTTTAAGAGGGGATATGGTTTAGGTTAACTTTTTGCGTCGTTGTTCAGACGTGCTATCTAACTTTATTTGGAGAAATTGGATTGCCAACCAAAATTGAAGAAAGAATATCTTAAAACTGAAATTAAGTGAGTGATTTAAAATAAATTATATTATTGTTTATTATTTTTTTTGGGTATATTATCTATAGTTATTTATTGTAGGTAACCAATGTAATAATAGTGATTGTATATTTTTTTATTATTTATATAATTATTTTATTATATTGATATTATTATTTTTATATTATTTAATATTTTATTTACTATAGTTTTAGTTTTTTTTTTATATATATATTTAGTCATATATATTATATTTATTATATTTTATTATATTTATTATATTAATTTTTTCTATGTATATATATTATTTTTTAGAATTTTGTGCAAATTGAGTCATTACTATTCCTTCTGAGTATGGTATGTTGTTGTCTAGTATCAGTTGTGACATGTATAGCATTTACAGTTGTCTTATAGAAACCGATATTAATATGATTATATAATTTATTTTTCTGCCTGCGCTCTATTTGAGGTGTGTTTTACTGTTTGTATGTGTCCGTGCTTCGCTTGTGTATGGGCCGCAGTCCTGTGTTGTCGCGCGAGCTGCATAGTACTTTTCGTTTCTATTGTTATTGACCGACTATCGATGAAATAAATTATCGATTATTGACAGGATTCGATATTGATTCTTTGTCTTCGCATTTAGAGAGTTTGAAAAGATCCATTATATATACTGATTTTGTTTCGTAGTTATGTGAGTTGTCGAGAGTGGTGGTGGGGGTTTATATTTGTAATCGTTTTATTTATATTTTAAGGTGTTTTATTTATTTTGAGGTGTATATGATATGGGGTAGTCTATATTGGGTCATACAGTATATGGTATATTATATTATAGATCGTTTTATAATATTGAGGTTCTATACTGACGTTTAATGTTTATAATAGTATATATGGGTTTGTTTTACTTTATATACATTGTATAATATTATGTAGTGTGTACTTTTATTTACTTGGTATTTTTTTGATTCATTATTGTGTACGTTATTTGGTATGTGATCATGTATACCTATACTATATATTATATAGTATATCAAGTGTAATTGTTTTATTTCTTTTCTAATTATATATTTATTATTCTCTTTTTATATCTATCTATCTATCTAGATAAAAAAAGTTAGTACTATATATATATATTTTATTTATATTTATATATATAGTTTCTTATATTTACTGTAATTTATTATTATTATTAGCATTACTATGTATTTATATATATTATTAGTATGTTTTCTTTTTATTTTTAGTTTATTTATATATATTATTTTCTGCTTGGCTGTATGTGTTTTGATTGTGTTTGGTATTTAAAAGTTGTTTTCTGTTTCGAACTATCATGTTGGGATATTTATTTCCTCTCAATGTTACATTATCTTATGCTTGCGGGGTGGCGGAGGGGACAACGAAAACAGTGGAAAGGATGAGTATAGTAGTGCGCTGCGGGGCGTCTGTTTGTCGAGCGCGAAAATTATAGGTATATATAGGGTAGGCGCGGGTTTGGGTATAGTAGTGGTGGGGTGGGCGGGGGGAGGGGCGAGTGTGCGGTTTCTGTGTTATATTGGGTTGTTTTTTGTTTTGTTATTATTATTTATTTCTACTACGGCTTTACTGCTTTATTTTTATGTTGGTGTGGAGGTCGTTGTTTGGTGTTACTTTTGTTTGGGGGCGTTTTGGTTTTGTGTGATTTTATGTCTTTTTAGTAACGTTTTTTCTTGCTGTATGTATTTTATTATTATGTTTTTCAGTTGTTATTAGAAATTAATTATATTTATTCTTTTTATTCTTTGTATTTTTTATCCTATATTTTTGATATTTTTGCTTTATTAATATTTATTTATTTATCCTATTATGTAGTAGAGTGGGTATTTTTTAGTTTATGTTTATGTTGAGATTACTATATTAGTTGTACGGATATAGTGAGTGTGGTGAGTAGAGTGTTATTCGGTATGTTTGAGGTATATAGCTTGTTGATATTTTTTTTCGTATTTAGTTATTTTATATAATATATACTATATAATTTAATATATAGATTATATGATATAGATAGGTTTTTTTTATTTTTTATTTTTTTGTCATAGTCTATATTAGTTTGATTGATTGGGGTGGGAGTTATATAATATCTAGTATTTGGTGTGGATGGGGTTTAATGTATGTCTTTTCCTAATTATCTAATTAGGTTATTTATTTTTTTTGTATTATATTTTTTTTGCTTAGTTCGATGTCAGCTCAATTACCTCTCCAATTTTAGCTTACTGTTTATTTTAACCTCATTAAGACCAATTATATGAGGTGAGTTGCGTAGTGTATTTATTTGGGTACGCTTAGGTTGGTTTTTTTTTTTTTATTTTATTGTTTAGTTTTTATTGATGTATATGAGTTTGTTATATGTGATTATGTAGTTTTTTTGTTATATTTTGTTATTATTTGATTATTATTTTGATAGTATGAGTTATTTATTGAGTGAGTAGTTTTATTGTAATATTTTATATTTGTATTAATTATGTTTATATTATTTTTATTTTATTTTGTTTTATTTGTTAACTTCAAATATTATCTTCGTTTTAGTTATATTTATTTTTTAGGTTAATGATATGACGACAAGTTATATTTACGCCACTATGGGCCTTATCGATGACTACCAAAATGCTCAGTTAGCTAATATGTCGCTACGTCAAATTTTGCATTTCTTCTCTATAGGTGCTATGGATCATTTGGTGTACACAATAGCGCATTCCACTTTGCTTCATGTTCTAATTAAACTAATGATGTGATAATAGTAATCTGATTTGATTATCTTTCTAGAGCTTCTTCACAAAAATTGTGTCTCGGTAAGAAATGGTCTTACATGCCATTCCTATAGTATTACAGCTCCGATAGGTTTTCATTCCTTTAGTGCTATGATTTTCTTTGTTTTTTTACCTAAGAGATATCGTCTCTCGTCCATTTTGTTTGTGGCGTTCGTCAGATGATAGGTTGATTTTTGTGGTTGAGTAATTACCTCGCTGTTTCTGCAATTGTTTTCTGGCCTGATCCATTCAAACGAATTCTAGAGCCGTGTCTTCTTGTTAATTGTTGCAATCGAGTCCACACTTCAATCTAACGCTCGCTCATGGCTAGATCTTATTCAAATTTTTAAAATTATATTCTTTCCTTATTTTTACTTTTTGTATATTGCTGCGGTTTCTCATAATCTATAGATGGCATGATCTTTCTTTCTTAATAGGTTTTCTCCTTATATTAGTATCCTTATGCGCCTAGGTTCCTACTATACTGTCCATTGTTTATCCATTTTTGTATGAAAGAATTTATTGGTCTCTATGTACTTTATCATATGTATGTTAATATCATCAGCACTAGACTTGTATTCATGTTCCCCTTCGTTGAGAAATTCTGTCCTTTCTTAAATCCTAGAAATACCATTCCTAACTCCCTTTCTAGCCTCTCCTTCATAGTCTGCTTTTCCCTCAAACCTCTAGAAATCATTCCCTTGTTGTCTTATTTCTGAATGGCGTTGCTAGGCTCTCTGCTGTGAGGCATATGGCTTAAGTCTTCTTATATAATGGGGTCGCGGCAACTTTGTGGCACAGTATTATGGCTCTACGGTTTACTGGGCCGTAACATAGCGTATTATGCTGTGGAGGTTTTTTTTTTTTTTTTCATGTTTTCTCCTCATTTTTCATCTTTCTCCTTTTATTTCTCTTTGTAAACTAACATTGCGTAAGATTTATTATATGCCAGTCTATCTTACGTAGTTCTTTTATTTCTAGCTTCCCATAATCTTGAGATTTAGCTATCTTTCATTGACTCGCATATGACTATCACTTCCTATAATCTTGTGTCTTTGTCCTATATCAGATCTCTAAGCCACTTACCCCATGTGGCATTATCGGTAAAAATCTTTTATTTGGAGGATATTTTCTTCTGTGCTTTTAGGGGTGAGAGAACCCGCTTACAACTATTTTTTCACGGGTAAGGAATTTCATTTGCCATCTTTAGTTGCTGCCGCTACCACGAAGTTGGTGAGTCGCTTTATCAGCATGTGTTGGTGTGAAATTCTTTAATGTCATCGCTTATCTTATCTTGGCCCTGAAGTTCAGTAGGTGGCGCACGGTCTTTTCTGTGCTATCATTCGCCGCATAAGCAATAGAAAACACTTGATATGTCATCGCCTGTATGGCATAACAAGCCTTTAGGTCTGAGAGCGAGGACTTCTATATATTGATCTTGGTCTTATAGGTGGAGAGGGGGAAGATATGTGGCCTTGTTCAGTACTGCCGTAGAGCCTCGGCGCACCACCTCTTCACTATTTCCTCATGATGCATTTAGGTACTATAGTATATTGTTAGTATGAGTTATCTTTTACTATAGGGTATTGTCAGATTCGCCTGCTGGTGGATTGGTTCTGCGGTTGGATTGGATCTTATTCTTTACTGGGTTAGGAAACATTTTATATAAACTTTATTTATTTTCTATGTCTTTGAATCAATAATCACCAAAATGGATTAATATTTTATTAATGGTTATTTTTTTATAGTTTATTGATGGTTTTGTTATTTGTGTGTAGTATTTATTTTGTTTATTTTTTGTTATTACTGGTATGTTTATTATATTGGAGTAGTTTTCATATTTTTGCTCGTTATATGTTTGATGAGTATCACGTGCTAGGGTTAGTTAGATCTTTTATTTATATGGTGTTTTATCTTTTTTATTTCGTGATGGATTTTGAGAGTGAGGTTTCGCTGAAGTGGGCTAGAGACGCAAGTTATTATTATGCACGTTAGTTTTTGGAGAAACTGTTAATTCTCAGAATCAGAAATATATGATCAAGGGTGTAGATTTTTTGTTTTGTTCAAAAATCCATACTTCTTCTCGAAGCTTTTCTCCAAGGAGGAGGTATGGGACTTAAGAGCCAAGAAGAATGATGGTTGTTCGTTGTAATGGGAAGGAGGGTATTATTTTGGGAGAGTGAATGCAACTATGTGAGAGTAGTAAGAACGGGTTGGATTATGAGGTGTCTAGGGTGTAGTATGTTAGTGTATAGTTTGATTTAATTTGCGAAGAGCTTTAGACTCTTATCTAACGCGGTTGTTCAAAGAAGAGTAGTCTTGCATCATGTTGAACTTAACTGGTTTCTCTCCCGTTTAGATGGCAGCCTGGCATCATTGTAGATTGCTGAACCCCGGGTTCGAGATTACCGGTTTTAAGGTTGGATGGAGTGAGAGAGGAGAAGAGAGAGATTGAGAGTTGAGAGAGTAGGGAGATGAGAGAGAGGATGAGTAGAGAGAGAGGCGATGTAGGTAGAGGAATGGAGGATGACCTTTGGGTTTAGTAGAAAATTGGCGGATTGGATTTGCTATCTTGTGTTCTCAAAAGGGGTTTTGGCGGAGGTAAGAGGAGGTAATGTAATTAGAGACGATAGGAATCGATGTGGGTTGGTTAAGGAAGTAAAGGGGAGGGAAGACTTTGGCTTTCATGTGTGTGTCTCGGCTATATATGTTATTATGTTAAGGAGTTAGGGTTATTTGGGGATGTCGATTATATAATGGTGTTTTTGTTAGTCTTTTAGTGTTGTGGTGTAGTTTGTGAGTTTTATTCTTAGGTCAGATGATGCTAAGGCCCGGACGTGGTCTTTCTTTTTTGATTTTTCTTTTAGTTTTTCTTTTGGTGCCTTTTTGGGTCTTCCGTTTTTTCAAGGAGGGGGCAGGTTATAATAAAAATTATCTCGGAAAGTCCCACCCTAAGCTCCAAGCCTACGTCTGCAAAATCTCTTATCTTCTAGGTTGTGCGCAGACATGGCGTCGTTTTTAAAAGAGTAAGGAAGTATTAATATATATTATATTATCTATTTTTTATATATTATTATATATTATTTTTTTTTTTTATTATATATAATATTATTATCTTAATATCATATTTTAGTTTTTATATATTTTATATATTTTACTCTATTTATTTATTATTATTATTTTAATATATATATTTATATATTTTAAATAGTATTTATATTATTATTTTCTATTATTTTATTATATTTTTATACATTATTTTACTTATTTATTATAGTATATATTTTTATATACTATATCTTCATATATATATATGATTATTATTATATATATATTGTATATATTTTATTGTATATATTTTTATATATTATTTATTTTATTTTATAAGTAATTACTAAGTATTTTTTTTATTTTTATTATTCTTATTCAGAGGTGTGGATCAGCTTTCCACGCACTTTTAGCGTTTTTTCGCTTTGGTTTCCTCGGGGTGTGGTCTATGCTTTCTCGTCTTCTTTCGTAGCTGGTTACTGACTCTTTGTGGTATGTTGAATTGGATTAGGTTTCTGCTGGACGCAGCTTTGGGGAGTGGGGTGTGCTGTTGATGGTCGTTCGTATTGTGAAATGTAGCTGGTGTACGGGTTGTCGACGGTTTTGTGCGTCTGTATTCAATAATAAAGTTTCCGTTTGCATTCGGTTTGGTGTTTGTTTTTTTGTCTTCTGTCATCTCTTACATCATGAAAAAAGTGTAAAAGTATATTTAGAAAGTGTGACTTCTTAATTATTATATTATATTCTTTTATTGTGTTATTTAATTAATAGAATATATTTGTTTTGTGGTTTTTTTGTGTTTTTTTAAGTTTATGGGGGTTGAGGACAAACGTTATACTGTGTTTTTCACGTTAAGTAGTTCCTTTTATTGGTGTTTGTTTTTTTAGATCATAATTAAACTTTCCATAAGAAATTTAATTTCGTTCAACGTCTTTTTCTCTTTAAAAGTTGTGTTAACTGGTAGATTAGATTATAATGATTATAATAGATTTAAATTGATTTTATAGACTGATGATGTATTATTGATGGAGACAATTTTCATTTTCTAGTTAACATGTTTATTATTTATGATTTTATTACTATAAGATTGTACTTGTATCAATAATTTGATAATCAATTTTGTGATAAAGAGGTTGCAATTATAATTGTATATTTATATATATATATTGTATTATTATATTATTATTATTATTTATATTATTTATTTATATTATATATGTGGTTATTTTTTTGTTGTTTATATTTATATAGAGTAAGTACTTATTCCTATAAAGGGAGGGGATCAGGGTTCATGACTGGTTGGGGTGGGTTATGTGTATGTTATAGTGCCTGTAGATGAGTTAGTGCGGTTTATTATACTAGAAGTTAATTACTTAGTCCATTTTGCTATAAGTTATTAGTTCTTATATTTGTGTATGCGCGTTTACTTATTCGTCGTTATTTTTTGGGTTAGAGGATTGTTTTATTTTGTGGCGCTAGAGCGTTTTTTTCTGGCTCTTTGTTGTGAGCTGATAAACGTGTCTAGCTATTCCGTAACTTCTGCAGGTAGTCGAGAGCTTTACTATTGGGTTTGGGATCTTCTTATTGGCGATATGTGGTCGTATCGGGAATATAGAGCGCATTCTTATGGGTGGAATCATGGAGTGGTCAATTGTACATATAATTTTCTTTAGAAGGATGTGAAGGCAGTAATTTTTGGGAGATTTTATAGGTGAGTTAACTGGCTTTAAATTGAGCTATCTTGGACATGTCTCTGGTGTATATGTCTGCAACTATACGGTACTGCTGGTTTTTTTTTAGTCTAGTTTTGCCTGCTCACCTGAGGCATATTTTCCTTTTCAGCATATCACTGGTATAGCTTTTGCTGAATCTTGTTTTTTCATTAAAATATTTAATCTTATTCTAATACCTTCTCTCCCCTAAGTTCTGTCGTGCATGTAGACAGGGTTCGCTCGATATATTTAGTATTGGTTGCCGATATTTTTTTTTTTTTGTAGGCAAAGAGTTGTTTTTGCAGCTCTTCACTTTGCCTTTTAATTTATCGATGTCATCCTAATCTTTTTGAAGGCAATATGTGAATTCTCTTGTTCCTTCATGATCAAGTACGCACATTGATAGGAGGAATGTGGATATAAACCTTGTGAGATTTTTGTGTTTAACATATTTCATTTTTTTTTTCATATTATTTTTCATAATAATATTAAAAATAAGTATTTTATTATTTTTAATTTTTATATAGAATATTTTTGTTTTTTTTTTTCTACTTTAGTATTTAATAATTAAAATCTTTCTTTTCTGAACTGCGGCAACATTATTCTGAGCGTGGAATGGACGTGCGGACGTGTGCGACGTTGCTGAAAGTAGCGGGAGGTTGATGGTCTGACTAAGTGGCGTGAGTGAGCGCTACGCGGACTTAGCTGTTTTGCGTATTCGAGCTTTTGTCGGAGGTGCGGCTTATTGTCGGATGTCTAATCTCCATGTCTTTTAAATGAGTCGGGTGCTTCCTACCGCTGCTGATTTAGTATTATGGTAGTTTTTTCTTTTTCTCTTATTTTTATTTTTCAGTTTTATAATCTACACTATTATTATTATCTATATATAGTTATATTCTATACAATGCTATTATCATTTATAATATATTCTATTATTATTTTTTTTCTTATATTATTTATATATTTTATATTATGGGCTCTTTTATTGTTTGTTTTTATTGAATGTTTGAGGGGTATTTATGGTTTGCTTACTGATATGGTTTTGGATTGGGTTGTATAGGGTTTTATTGTGGTTTGGTTTTCCGTTGCGGTAATGTTTATGGGTTTTGTGTCGAGTTTTGGAGAATTAGGTATGGGGTGATTTGTATATTGAATTTGAACTTGTCTCTGAAAGATTTTCTTATTTGTATATTATATCCAATTTTATTTTTTCTGGTTTGTCCTGTCAGAGTTTGGTGACGGGTGTGATATGGTTTCGCTAGTAGTTTTTGCCTCGCCAAGGCGATCTTTTTTAGGAGAATATTGTAATAGTGATGTAAAGTCATTTTATCGTTTTGGTGTGGTGATTGATGGGATTGTAAGGGATGAATGCTGTGTTGATCCTTAGTCATGTCAGCTTTCTTATCTAGGTGTATAATCGTAAACAGTGGAGAATTTTGAACTGTCAGTTTGATTGAGGAGAGTTTGTCTATGTAAAGGGAACGTGGTGTGATTTAACTGGTATCATTGAATACGATGTCGCCAGTTGGTGGTTATCTCAATGGAAGCTTTTGGTGTCCGTATACCTATTCTGTATAATTATTTTTCTCGATATGTGATATTGTTTTCTCTTCAATGATCTTTATTGCTCTATATACTTTGAGAATTATATACTAGATAGTAATCTACATGTTATTGTGTATTCTCATAAAAGGTGTTTTGGGACCTAGAGAGTGAGGTGGAACGATGTATCTATTGAGGCTCTTTTAGCATATATTTAGTTGTTTATATTTTATATTATTGGTTGAGAGGTGGAGGGTGATTGGTGGTTTTGGGATTATCACTAGTAGAGTGAGTAGAGTGAGTAGAGTAGAGAAATATCACTTTTACATGGTTTGTGATTTATTTATATGATTATTATAGGTTTAGTTGATAGTAAGTAACTACTAGTAGTTGTGTATAATGTTTTTTTAGTTTATATTATTGGTTATATTTATGTATATTTTTATTTGTTACGTCTTGTTTTGGGGCGGTATTTACTGCTTATTTGTTTTGTGTGGGTGAATGTAATGTTTTTTTAGTGTTGTGTAATGAGTCTATATATGGTATGTGAGTTGACGTCTATCAAATAATATATTATTAATATAATAATATATATATTATATATATATATATTATATAGTATATATATATAATATAGTAGTAGTATAGGTATATATAAATATATATATATATACTAATATATAGTATATATATATAACTTTACATATAACTTCAACATCAGACCTTAAGTAATATATGAGTATATATATATATATAATATATATTATATATTATTATTATATATATATATATATATATTATATATATATATTATAATAGTATATATATATAGTATATATAATATATATATATATAGTTATAGAATATATATATACTATATAAATATTGAAGTTATAACAGATTAAATTCTGTGAACAAAAAAAAAATCTCAATAAAATAGTTTCTACTTTCAATCTCAAGTTTTGTTAGTCTTTGTACTCGCACACAATCTCTTTTCCAGACGTATCCTCACTGTCATAATATCTTCTATTTGTATCTTTTGAGTTTTGTTTTGGACTGGATTTCTGTCCAGAGAAAAGAGAAAAAACGAAAGATAATACTTAGGACAGGATTCAAGTTCTACAAGCTGAGTTTGGTGGTCAGATTTAGATAGCTCTTTCACAAAATTTTGGGGCTACTGCGCCAATGAAAGACAGTATCCGCAGATAATAGTGCCAGTAATAGATCATATCTGGTTTTAACAGAAGGATCTCAAAATAAGTCCCGATAAGAGAGTTTAAGGATTAAGATATATATAGTATATAGTATACTTATATATATATATATATATATAGTATATATATAATATATATATATATATATATATATATATATATATATACTATATAGCTATATCTATATATTATATATTAGTATATATATATATATTATAGGCTTACAGTCTTCATGTTGTCCTAAATTTTGATAGCATTGTATCAAGTTTGATTAGTTGAAAACGAATTGAGATGCAAAAAGAGATGGTGTAAATTTATATGGAGTGTAATTTATTTCATAGAAAGGAGCGCATGTCTCTATGACTTTCTTAGAATATAGATTTTCCTCTCTCTAAGAATATACATGATTAATCGATCTAAATAAGTTCAGTCGATCCAATTTTGCTTAGGTATTCTGGGAATGAACTAAATGACGTGTCTTATTGGATAGTTTTGTATCTACTGCTACTCAATAATATAGACTATCACAATGACATCTATGTAAATTGTTAGTGTATAATAATTATTGTTTTTTCCATCTACTGATTTAGTGTATACAGTACCACTTATTACGGGAACATTCGAATTACGTAACCATATCTGAGATTGTGAAATCTAAATATACTGTGTCAAAAAAATAAATATAGAAATCACTCAATATATTAAATATATATCTGGTGTATATAAAAGATGAGATTAAAATTAAGCAGAGTTCGTAGTTCTATTAAAACGAAATTTATAATTAGCAGTGTTTTAATTAATATCTTCGTATGTTTAAATCTATATTATCTAGTCATAAATAACTTAATACTAAGTTTATCTGATCTTATTGTTCTTACTATAAATCTTTCATCTTAATTAACTAATCTATATTTCTTTAGCTAATTTTATGCAAATATGCTATGATTATATTCTATTTTACTCTATATTCTATCTCATAATTTTCTATCCTTTAATAACTATTCATATTCTAATCAGTTCTTACTACGTATCATACATTATCACTCTTTTAATAATAAATTCTCTATAATTTTGCTCTTTAATACATACTCTACTCACTCAATCTTCATATTCCATATTCTTTCTCTGTATCATTGATTGAGGAATGTTTGCTCGCGGACTATATCATCTTGGTTACTGCCCATAGTACGGATTTCCAGCTGCGAACAACCCTGATGTATCAAAATTACTAACCGCTAGCAGCCAACATCGAGTGACTAACATAACACCACATCCGTTGCATTATCTCGTATATTAATGTTGACTCATAATTGTTATACAATTTCTGGATAGTGAATTAAATCATAGACAAGTATAACATCATAAATTTTGTATCCACGGTTGAAAATATTCATATCACTCTTTTGTGTTATGTTCAATCAGCGGGAACGGCATCATAATATCATAATGATAGCAGAGTAGGTCAATAATTTTCCGATCATAATTACTTGAAGGAGATTTAATTTCAGAAAACTTGGATAGGTCTCTCGTACTCTCTAATTTTTTGTCCTGTATAACTTCTTTGAATATTTTCAATTTTTCTTAACTATAAACTTTATATAATATTTTTATAGATTTCTTTTTTTTTGGTCATTAATATATGCATCAGAGAAATATTGATTGATTCCTGTTATAGATCATTTATGCAAGATAATTTGTAGATTTTATCTTTATTATAGTGTTTTTGATATATAATCCCGCCGCTTCTCTCACATATACTATAACACACTCAATCCTGAAGATATTAGTGAGATATCTTAAGAATAAATAATTAGACAGGTATTCTAGATTTCAAACCCTTCAAAATGTTAATTGACATGGTGGAAATATTCTCTTGCACAATTATTATCTCGCTCTATAACTTTCTATATATATAGTGGGAAAAAAGTGGTTTTAAATTATTTATCATATATATATTATATTATATATTAATTATATATATATATTATATTATATATATAATATATATATATTATATATAATATTATATTATTATATAATATAATATAATATATATATATATATATATATATATATATATTTATATTATTAATTTATATTATATATTATATTTATTATATATATAAATATATATATATATATATATATATATATTATAATTATTATATAATATATATATATATATATTTATATTATACATGTATATAATATATACAGTATATATAATATTTATATATATATATATAATTATATATATATATAAATTTAAGATACAATGGAATTACAGGTAGATTACCTGAATTCTCAATATTGAGTATCAGTAATACCATATTTAAGTAGTATGGTGTATATACTAGGTTTATGGAAGCAGCTTAGATTAGTAGTTATATACGTAATAAGTATTAAGGTTAATGATATATTTGGATTATAGGTTTTTAGTATTTAAGCTTGGCTAGGTATAATGTTGGTATTTTGAGTTAGTGATTAGGTTATAGGTAAGGATTATGAGTTATAGGTTTAGGTTATAAAAGATATTAATGGATTACAGGATTTAAGGTTAGGTGTATAGAGTGGGCATTTAAAGAGGTCGTTAAATCGTTAATGCGCGTTAATTTAATCTCATTAATTTTATTGCTAGCGTTAACTTTTAACGCTTTTACGTTAATTTTTGGATAATGATGGATACACGTAATCTACTTTAATCTGTAGTGACACTCTCTCGTGACTAATTACTAACGTTACTATTGAAAGAGTGTATAATCCTTTTTATGGAAATGCCCACATTATTCCAACCTTTTTTCCACGTTAATCGTATTACTCATTATATAATATACTTAAATTTACGAGTTTTAAAATATTTTCTTTTATATTTTTAAATTGTTATTAATGATTCGAATTATCGATCTATAGAAGTATATAACCTTTTTTATTATTCTCACACATAAAAATTTATCGTATAAATCGCCTCACTCTCAAATTGGTATCAAAATTGATGTATTATTCACTTTACATATACTCGGTTATTTCCCGCTTTAGTATATTTTTTTAACGGTTATTATGTTTTATCTGTTTATGTACTGTATATTTTTTGTCATTTCTTTATAGTGGTTCGCTGAATAAAAAAAGATAGATTATCTAGATTATGGCTGGCCATGTTAATATTACATAACTTATTCATTTTATTTTAACATTTATAGTGAACTTCTATTTTTGTGACTTTTGATGATAAAAATATAAAAGTACAGACCTCATAATAAGCGTTGTTAATTTAAGAATTATAGAGGATGTATAGATGTACGACATATTATTGTTATTTAATAGTGAATATGTTGAGTATTGTAATTGCCTTATTGTTTTATATTGTTTGTTACAATAATATAAACACTATTGAGGTATTAATTAAACTCCCAGAGTAATTATTTGTTACGCTCTCTCTGTGCGAACGTATTGACTTTCGTGAGGCCTATATACACCAGCAAATAAGTTTCGGAGTCAATATAGACGCCTAAAATTATTTAAAGGTCTGATCATAATCAGACCGCCCCTTTAAAATAAATTTAATATCCAATCAACCGTACAATGAAATATATTAGTTACGCAAGATATATGTTACACTAAAGACACTTATTTTTATAATAAGCATAAAGGTTATAAATTTGTTATTTAAATTTTATAATTGTTTATGTCATAATATAGAATTTATATATTTTATTTATTATTATTTATTATTATTATATATTATATAATTATACTTATTATTATTTATTATATAATTAATTATACAGTATAATGTATTATTACGCAAGTTATACAGAATTTGTGGTTAACTCTTGTTAATGTTAATTACGATATTATATTGTAAATAAAAATTGCGTAAAAATAATTTTTTATCTTGTGAAAATCTGACCTCCCGTTCCTTGTCTTAATAAAGTATTAAATATATAATAATAATAATTAAATAATTAAACATTAATAATTAATTATAATTAAAATATAATAATAATAATATACTATAAATTAATAATAATTAATATATAATAATATATATATTATTATAATAATTATATAAATTAATATAATTATATAATATATTATTATATATATTAATAATATTAATAGTAATAAAATATATAATATAAATTGATAATAATCACAAAGATTCATATCATTTATCTAGGTTAGATAACTGTACAAATAAATACTAAGTAAATAAAATTATATAAAGATTTAAAAATAAATGATGAATAAAATTATGTAAAAAAAACCACTAGCATTAAAAATTAATTTGATAATTATATGTTAGTACAATATAAAGATACCCTAAACAATTATTATTAATATTACTTTAACAATATTTTGAAGACGGTTAACGTAATTTAACTTCGTTACATTCGTTAAACTGAAATTAACGATTTAAATTATGTTAGTTGAATAAGAGACTCAGTCCAGATAATTTTTATTTGACTAAAATTTTCTATGCATATTATATAATCACTTTGCACTAAAATAATAATAGGCAGTTAACTTAATCTTCATATAACAGTTGACCATAAACTCATTATTGACAATATGGCAAAATAACACTAACTGAAGGACAGAGAGTCGATAACTCTGTATTGATAAATAATATAATAACTCACTAATAATCAGAAATTAAAATGGAATATAGGAAGGAGTAGGTTGATGGAAGTAAGAGTAAACTCACTGATTAATATGAAATATCAATTAGATAACAAGAGGGAGAGAGTATAATTTTTTCAGAATAGTATGTATAATATCAGGATAGAAGAGAAAGAAGTAGAATATATATAATCGGAAATCGCAGAGGAGAACAATAATCTCATCACTAATAAATAACGATGGATGAATAAGTAGATGTAATAGCTCGAATAAATCAATGGATAAATGAAGATTAATATGAGAGAAAAGTACTCATTATATAATAAATTGAAATAATATTAGAGAATGAGCCAGGATAATTGATGATGGGCTGCCGGTGGAGACAATGAGATGTGAGGAGGTCATGCGATGGATGATATATATAATATAGAAAAAGTATGATTTAAATTGATTTCTGGAGAAGTGGAATGAGAGAATAACATAATTGACAATTAAGATAAGTTGGGGAGATGAGATAGAATAATGTAATAGTAATACCCGGTGTTGCAAATAAAGGAGACGGGGTGACTGTTCCCACATTAATAATAGTGGAGTCATAATTCGATTAGTACACAATAATATAGACATAATACATACCAATTGAAGTTAATAATTTATTAAATGATATTACGAGAAGAAGAAATGTCATACTAGAGATCAATATGAGAGTTCGATGGAACAATGACCACTCTGATGAAATCGCATAGTATGGATAATTCATGACCCGGATGGGATACAAGATCGAATATACTTGAATATTTTTATCTATATTTGAATAATTGATTAGAAGTAAAGAGCTAGTGGAGAGTGGGTATCACTAATAAGGAAATGTAATAGTTGGCTTATATTTGATTGGATTTTAGAAAAGGCAATTTTAGAACAATGTAGTTCGCTAGAGGTAAATAATTTTAAACACGTCTTTATCCAACGGTATCAGAATTATATATCAGAATAATGATAGTGTAGATAAACGATAATATAATAAAATAATAATAACAACAGAGAATAATACAAAGGTTAGAAATTATAGAGTGTATAAGAGGGTCTAATTTATCAACAAGTAAGTGAAAGTGCACTCCGAATTGACAGA
>JABUQX010121201.1:2500-29513 GCA_015478945.1 Trachelipus rathkii
CCGGCTCCGGCTCCAGCTCCGGCTCCGGCTCCGGCTCAGTGCTCCGCACACTAGCCAACTCTTTATCAAACTTCTTCACCAATTCCTTACAAGAAGCATGTCGGCTGCTTATTTCCCACCCAAACAATAACTGTTGCAAAGTTTGGGGCTCAGCACCCACCTGTGATAGGTGCAGCGGTGTGTGAAACCTCGGCTACGTTGAGGTGACACCACCAGCACTAAGGATTGCAAGTTTGAAAGGGAAACGAACATTGGAACTAGAGAATAAAAATTTGAACCTTAACCCTGTGACTCAATACCATTAATATATATATAATAGTATATTTCAAGAAGAAAAAAAATTATATATATATATATATATATATATATATATATATATATATATATATATATATATATATATATATATATATATATATATATATATATTATATATATATATATATATATATATATATATATATATATAAACTTATTTTTAGAATTTAGATAGAAAATTCTCATTAAGAAGCTCAGAAAGGGTTTCACTGACTAATTCAATGGAAGGAACATCCCCCTACGGTGGAAGCAGGAACAAGTAACCCCGTCTTCGAAGAGGTTACTTCTTCAAAAGAGGGGGTGTCAAGTTTGAGGGGGGTACGATGAATTCAAGACTCCCTAAGGGGCTCCAAAAACTTTAAGGGAGGCTGCATCCTCTACGGGGGGTGCAAAGATACGTAACCTCGTCTACGACGATGTAACGTCATCTCAATAGCTATAGGGGTATCAAGTTTGAAAGGGAATACGATAATTATAACTCGAGAATAAAAAAAGTATTCTGTGACTCAATACCATATATATATATATATATATATATATATGGTATATATATAGAAGATATATATATATATATATATATATATATATATATATATATATATATATGTCTGTGAATATATATATATATATATATATATATATATATATATATATATATAATTTTGCAGAACCATGTCGGTTGCTCATTTCCCACCTAGCTTATGCCATAACCATGTTTGGGGCTCAGCGCCCTCCTCCGGGGGTCGCACTGACACGTAACCTACTCTACGACGAGGTTGCGTCAAAAGAAGCGGGAATACCAAAATAGAGGGGATACAAGCTCTCTAAGACTCCTTATTTGGGTTGTCCGATTACTTTTTGGACGGACTGGGTCGCTCAGCTTGTTCTTCTACTACTACTACTACTACTACTACTACTACTACTACTACTACTACTAATAATAATAATAATAATAATAATAATAATAATAATAATAATAATAATATAAATAATAATAATAATAATAATAATAATAATAATAATAATAATAATAATAATAATAATAATAATAATAATAATAATAATAATAATAATAATAATAATAATAATAATAATAATAATAATAATAATAATAATAATAATAATAATAATAACTGATCTTCTCAATTACAGCGAAGGAAGTGAAATTTTATGAAACATAGGAAAGATTGGAAATTTGAACTTTAAACGATAAAAACCTTTAAAAATATTGTCTGGAGAAATAATTCAAATGCACAAACAAATGTTTACAGGTAGCTCCACTCCCCGCTTCCTGTACCCCTGACCCGTGACTGGTGGAGAAATAATAAAAATTTTCAATCAACTCTATAAACAAATAAAAATAATAAAAAAGAAGCATCTAGCAGTATGATTTCATTTAAATGTCAGAAATATTAATTTAGGAGACCCACACACACACACACACACACACATCTACACACATACACACCTACACGCACACACACACCACACACACCGTCATAACTTTTTTCATCGTCATTTCTATAGGTTTATTCTACCTTTTTCTTTCTTTACATCTAATCTCAAATATTTCATTTAAGTTTCATGAAAATCGAATGGTGTCGCTGTTACTAATAAGTGCTTATAAAGAAAAATGCTATAAAATTGAAATTAGAAGCCAATGTAACTTTCAGGGTTATTCCCCCTTTTTCTTTAACGTTTTTTATTGTCTGAAGGTCATTTCAAATCTTTCAAACAAATTTCATGATATTCGTTTCTCTAAAAATGATAACGACAATAATAATAATAATAATAATAATAATAATAATAATAATAATAATAATAATAATAATAATAATAATAATAATAATAATATAATAATAATAAATAAATAAATAATCAGGATTCACACAACAGACAAAGTTTTGTCATTGATTATTATTATGTAAGAGAATTAATTATTATTATTATTATTATTATTATTATTATTATTATTATTATTATTATTATTATTATTATATTATTATTATTATTATTATTATTATTATTATTATTATTATTATATTATTATTATTATTATCATTATTATTATTATTAATATATTATTATTATTATTAATTATTATTATTTATTATTATATGGAAATGTATTTTGTCTGGTCCCGGTATTAAAATTATTCATATTCATTATATTTCACTTTTTGACTCTGATTATATATTATTAAAGGTGTAGGATTTCATTATAATATCTCATCACTTATCTCATTATGAGGAATAGTAATCGAATTTTTATTACTCATTTTGTGTGTTTTTAGAATTGAAAAATTTGAGATATATTTATTTACACTCATTTTGTGCAAATGTTTCAGTTAGAATTAATCAATACTTGTACAATTTAATAATTCAATTCTCTCTTTATAATGACATCCTGTCTAAGAGATACTTTATTATTTATTTTATAATAATAATTATGTGATCTAATTTTAAATGTTCTACTTATACCTATTTATTATGTCTCTTCTGTGAGTATTTATTTATTTATCTAATTACTTATTTTTATATTACTATAAATATCTGTGTTATATATAATATTATTTATTTATTATTTTGAATATTTATACTTCAGCTATATATTTAAATTATTATTTTATTATTATTATTAGTTATTATTATATATTATAGTTATTTTTTATTAGTTTAATCATTTATTATGTTAATTTTTATATACATTAAAATATATCCTGATTATTATAATCGCGTTAAATTGATATTAATCTCCCAATTTTATGCACATAACTAATCAAGTGGGTCGGGGATGCTTAGAAACCTTTAATATTATTATTTTATGAGGTCAGTCATATGCTGGTCTGTATTGATGTGATTTGGTTATTTGCTATTTTATAATTTTATTATAATATTAATTACAATATATGATATTGTTATTATATGAGTATATTTATTATATATTCATTATTATACTTATTATTAAATTACATTTCTATTTTTTATCAATGCATTCATTAATAAATCATAACAATTTTGATAAACTTACTCTATATACGATTTTGGTCTTTCATCTTTCACTACTTATCTAGTTTCTATTTGTTTATCAATGCATCATCTCAATGGGAGTGGTGAATTTTCTTGAAGATGTGGTACTCCCACTTCTTCCTTATTACCAAATTATTAATAATTATATTTACTCACAAATTATTGAAATTAATATATGTGATTCATTATATCTATTAATTTTATATTAATCTCACTATTAATTAATATTAAATTGTTATATTCATACAAATAGGTTCATTGATCTATTTAATTATTAACAAAAAAATTTGAAAATTTGCACGATAATATTACTATTATTATCATAACATGAATTGTGTATATTTTATTTTTTAATTAATTTTAATATGAAATAGGTAAAAAAATGCATAAAGTTAAAATAATGATAAAAAAAATTTTTAGGATTCTATAATCTTTTTTATTTAAATATGAAATAAGAAATGCGTGACAATAGATTGCTTTTGAAGATTATTTATATATATATATATATATATATAATTAATTATTAGATTATTATTAATTCTAATTTATACTGTGGTTTCAGTAGCCAGCATAACAATCAGACGCTTTATAATTGGGAAGCTATTATATCAATAGATATGGCTTCTTTTGTTATTAACTATACTCGAGGATTTAAGCGAATATCTGATAGGTTATGCTCTATGCTTACATTTATGTAAAACGGTCTGCTAAACGGATGTCATCGTGTCAATACAAGGTAGTAAGGAGTTATGCAGATAGCATACTTTTACAACTATGTTTATTGATTTTTCAGTGGGGCCATGAGCAGTTGATTATAATTTAACTAAATTTAGCTCTCATGGTATTATTCATCAGTTAGGCAAACTAAATTCTAATTCACAATTGAAATTGAACAATAATTAAAAATACAATAAATATTGAGAAGGATTAGCTTTATATATAGACTTGAGGTTATATACTCAAATTAGTATCATTTTATTATTTATGCGACACTTTATGCTATACTGATTTAAGGAATATTTTATTATACTTATTTAATGGTCCTTATACGATTTATCATTGGTCTATTATTATAAAAAATACACTAATCTCAGACAAATGGAGAATTATCTAGGTGACCTTATTACACAAATTAAGAAACAAATTAACACGTAATTTGTATTATGTGATACATTATAATATTATATATATATTAATTAAGTAAATTATATATACATATATATATTAATAATAATATTATAGTATATATATTAAATATAATAAATATTTAATATTATATTATATATAAATATATTATAAATTTATTTTATATATAATTAATACATATATATAATATATATTATCTAAATTAATTATATATATATATATATATATATATTAATATATATATATGAATATCAGCTTCTGTAGTATAGATTAGTATGTACATATAATTGGTCCACTATCTTATCTAAATTTTATATATGGCTATACAAATACCACGAAAAGGCATTTGTTACCAATTTACGTATCATTATAATTGAAATCTAAAAACTAGACGAAGTCAATACTTATATTTTTCACTGCGTTTGTTGTGGGTTAAATAATGTGGTGATAAATATTAGAAGAAATGAGTTTTAGCCTTTATTAGTATAGAGTTTATTAAAATGGGGAGAATCACCCCAGATATATGATGCGTATTTCGTACAAGGACGATCAACACAGCGAAGTGTCATATGATTTGTGATTGGCGCTATCACTAAGAGCAATTAACTATTACAATGTTTGAAAGATTTTTAGTTGTGTGTTTTCGACAATCTAATTGTGTAAAGAAGATTACGTTTAGTAGTTAAAGAAAAAGTTGAGTTCTTAAGAGTTTATAAAGAATCCATGTATCTCATGATTTTTCAGATTCAGTCAGGTCAGCTGTTCCATGACCATCCATCTAATTTTGGATGTGTATAATATTTTTCGTTTCGAAATAAAAATTACAATTTGTAGGATGGAAGAGTCATTTCAATAAAAGGGGATATGGAAATAAGTAATCCATGCTGAAATCATAGAATAGAAGTGGAAAGTAAAGATTATAGATAGAGAGTAGCGGGAGAGAAGAGTACCTTGGAAAACATCATAATTGTTTAACAGAAACAAAGGCTGTCAACTCAGGTGCACCGCTCGGCAGCATAAGTTTTTACAACCAATAGAGGAGTACCATCAGAAACTGGCGCTCTCTTAGTATTAAGAAAGACGAGTTACTATTTATTAGTATTAAAGTTAGAGAGAAGGAAGAAATCAAATCTATTTGAGAAAAATTATTTTTTGAGAAATAAGAGAATTGAAGGGTAGGGCGGATGAAAAGGTGTAAGGAAAAGGAAGAAATGTTATTATAGAAATGGTCTCAGTGGATTTAAAATGCAAAGATCTGATTGCGATAAAGGATTTGTATATTATGGTAATAGCAAAAGGAGACAGCATTAATTACCGGAAGAAGTAAAGGGATAGAAACAAAAATAATTTAAATTAAAAGTTAACAGGGCCGAAAAGAGAAGAAACCATAAGTTTATTGCATTTTCTCCGGAGAAACATATTTTTGTTGCTATGAAAAAATGGATTTTGCGTAATCCTTTATTGAAATTTGGGAAGTAATATGAGTTTCTGGAATTTCTGGAATGACAAGAAATTCTTGAGACAAGAATGTCTTGATGAGACTTATACTCAACGAATAAGATATATAAAAGAGTATAATCCAGGGGTTTTATATGGGTTTCACAAGACTCAGAAAGAGAAAAAGTGGTATTTTGTAGGTACCTTGGAATAATTAGCATTATTCGGTATATTTTAGAGTTAGGATATATTTCTACCGTTTAAAACTGTAATACTAATTTGCGATAATTTGTCAATAGATAAACATAACAAAAGTAGGTATTATTTTAGAATCACCATTATATAATATTATATTATATAATATATGTTTATTATATATATAGTATTATAGTATAATATATTATATAATATATTAATAGTATATATATATATATATATATATATTATATATATAATATTATATACTATATATATAATATATATTAATATATATATAATTATACTAGTATATATATATTAATATATATTACCGGTTATTATTTTATAGGTTCAGTATTGCATTTACGAACCTCTTCTGTTCACAGTTTCAATTCACGTTTCAACTTCAAGAAAGGCAGAGATAACCACGGATACAATAATTAAGTAACTATATAAACAAATAATCCTATAGTTTGTCATCGATGAGAATGAAATAGTCCAACTCCCTTGGGTATATATTATATATATATACCATAATAACTCACTAAAGTTACTACAATCTTCATTTATAATGATATCTATTTATTTACTTATAAGAAATTATAATAATAGTAGTAATATATACTTCACCTAAAAATAAAGTAATACCATAATGTGAAAGGAATTAAAATTTAGGAGGATGCTTAAAAATAACAAGGATTTATATAATATGTATAATTATAATAAATATTTACTTATTTTATATTCTTTATTTAATATATATTTTTGAGCTTATATAATTATTTTCACTGTCTTTGTTAATTTTTCATTTTTATTTATTGAGTGGATGAGGAGATATCGACAAGAAAATTTTAAATATAAGATAAAGTATTGTAAAAAAAAAAATAATCATATTAATAAAAAATTTATCGGATTATTCTAATATATTATAGATAAGTGGGTAAGTGTGTTGCAATATATATAATATTAATAAATATATTAATATATTAATTAATATTAATAGTTATAATTGTATATATAAATAAAATTTAATATATATTATATATATATATTATATATATATTATATATATAATATTATATATGTTATATATAATGATATATATATATATATTATATTCCTATATTGTATTCTGCTTTGCGGTCTTGCCGAAACTCTGAATACACTAATTATCCCTATTATAAAGTATCGTATAGAAGTGAGCTCACTCACTAAATACCATAAATCATACACAACTAAGAAGAATTGATTTTATTTATTAGTAGAAATCAAAAATGAGTGTAAGTTTATAGAATAAGATCAACATCACTTCTGACTGGGTAATAGTTACTTAAGACTTATTAGTAACAAGCGGGATTTATGGAATAGAGAGGAAAGATACGGACAGATATATTGAGGTAGTTTAGTTAATAATTATCGGCAGAAAGGATCTTTAAAGTAATCTATGTTATATTAGTTATAATGGGTATACATTAAGGTAAGTGGTTAATTTACCATTTCCATTCTCAGTATTCTCACTATCTCTCTAACTCGTATTTATCTCTGTCCTCTATTATATAGTCTCTATTCATATATATATATTGTAGTGTATTTTCTCATCATTCATCTACTCTTTACCTACCTGCTGGAAAATGCCGATCTTGCCCTATATACTACTACTATTATTAAATATTAATGATATATATCTTTTAATATCTCTGCTCTATCATTATATATTTTAAAATTATAATATATAACTATATATATATAATATTTATTTAATATATATTATATATATATATATATAATTATTTTATTATTTAATATATTAATTATTATATATCTTAATAATATATTATTAATATTATAATATATATTATAATATATTATATATATATATATTTAATATTAAATATATAAATAAATATTTAATATATAGGTAATGCTAAGAATTGTGGTGCATTCAGAACTTGATTAAAGATCTTCTAATATTTTGGGGATAAAGAAATATGTTAATATTTTGGATAATAAAATTTATAAAAAATATATTAAATGAATAAAAGTAAAAAGTGAAATTGTGAGGATTATATTTATTATTTTTAAACATAAAACATATAAGTATATATATATCAGGTATATCAAAAAATTATATGCTATGACAATTTATTTTCTCACTTATTTAATTTATGACTTATGTTAACTAATAGTTTGGTAAAATATGGCTATTATTATGAATTGATAGTATACCTATAGATTAATTATATCTATAAAGATAATAGTTTACAGACAATGATACTTTTATTAGCATTTTACAAGTTAATAATAATCTTTAATTATAAAAGTCAAAAAAATTTAAGTAGAAAAATGTATGAAAATAATATATATAAAATGTGAATATTATAAGTAAACAAGGAAAATAAATTCTATTATCCAGCTAGTTACGACGATCGTGATATTGCCCAAAAATTCTCATTCAATAGCACTGTTAGTAGTCTTGTAACTACATAACTGCACAAAAAACAGTATATGTATATATATATGATATATAATATTTATATACTAAAAATGCCTATTATTATTTTTATATTTTAACATGTTAATATGTAATAGTACTTTTATAAGCCAAATAAAGAACTAATTCTTAATTTAATATCAACAAACCATTGTATAGACTATGGTATAAGTTTTCTCGAGAGATTTCATATTAAGAATGCTTAGTGCATATTTAAATATGATTAATTTATTAAACTTCCTCATTTAACGCTTTCGGTGTATTTAAACTATTATTAATAACTAAAATAGAATACCCCAGGGAAACCGCAAAGATGCAGGAGTCGGGGTCTCTCCTCTCGGTGGACGAAGGGGGGGACTTCGTCCCCATCTTTTTGCTACCCGTCGGCTCGAGCCCCCAAATGAATGCGAAAATAATTTTTATATAAATTATATTCTCTATAAAATTTAATTTACAACACCTAAATGATAAAACAAAAATTATAAAATTATTTAAAATCATAACTATTCTAGATATTACATTACCTACATCATCTCAAATATATAATTTGTTTTCTGTAGGTTTGGGGAGAGTCTGTTTGTTTTATGGATTTCAGCTTTATGAACATTGTATATTATATAATAAATATAATATTAATTAATTATAATATTATTAATTATTATATATATATAACTTATTAATATATATATATATAATAAATTAAGTAGTATGAACAACTTTCGTTAAAAAATGATACGTAGCGATACTCACTTTATTGACGCTTTTCTGACCTATATGAGCGACTACATTTATACCATGAGCTGACCTTTTTTGGGCTCATATTTTTTACTCAGCTACCTTTTTCTCAAAAACTGTGGAAATGGCATACATTTTTTTTTTATTTAATTTTTTTTTTTTTTTATTATATTTTTTTTTTCTACCTGCCTTGTCTTATAAAGAAGTTTAAATATATTATATGCTACATTTTGTAATATTTTAGAGTTCATTCTTCTAATTCTTGGGAGTATTCTATTCTTACTCATAATTATATTAGATTGAACAAAATTTTTTTCCGAAGATATCCTACTCTATATCATTTTTTGTATGAATACTTCGTTGGGTGGCGACAATAAATTTCGGTTTTGGCAACTCTTAAATGTTAAAAGTTTATTTGGGTACATACTTCACTATAATATATATTTTGCAATCCCTAAAAGTCTTTAATTGCAAAAAATTTAACTTTTATTCTATCTAGGCCAACACCGTTTATGATACTAGTATATTGACTATTGATATATAATATATATATTATATAAGTATTATAATATATATATCATATATTATATATACTATACGCCTAATTTTTAAGCGCCCCCTAATATTATCTTTATTCAGACCGTTTAGGCTCAATTATTATTGCCGCACGGTATATATTTTTGATCTTTCCTTTTCTCGTCATATTTATTTTGTATTTGTTGTTAATGATTTTTTACTCTTATTGTCATGTGCATACGTTTTTCAGCTCTGGTAATTTGTAGGTCAAATTTTTATGTTTCGATAATATCACTGTTAGGTGACCATTTTTAGCCAACTTTGTAGCATTAAATTTATTTTGATCGTTTTCTTTTAGGGGCTTTTTAGCCCTAATTTTTTATTAGTCTTTTACCTTGTTTAACTACACCGTATTTATTTTTATTTGCACTAAGATACCATGGGTCATATTTTGCCCACAGTATTATTTATTTGATTAACTTCTTTATGGTCTTCCGCACGCCCATCGGCGTCTAATTGGTCATTCAGGAGATAAAAATTAAATATCAAATTAAAGGCTACCATAAAATACTCGGAAAAAGTTCTGCACTATTGGAGATAACATTCTTCTAAATTTGACCACACCGAATGTAAATTGATATCACACGCTAACGCTAATAAATGGTTCTTTCTAACATGAGGCGCTTATTATTATTTGCTTCTCATTTATTGTTGATAAATAATATTTGGTTTCTTATAGCGGCTCTTATGCCTGTTATTTTACTCCATTTCGCCATAAGTCTCTTATTTCCTAGGATAAGGGTAAGCCTTTTTTTTGGGGACCTTGTTTTTTATCTAGTGATATATAGACCTTCGGGTGAGCTTTTACCTATTTATTGCATACGTATTGTTTTAGCACGTCGGATTCGATCATTTTTTGAGCCTTTCGGGAAGTGACTATTTGAGACTCTTCTGTTCCTGCTTTTAGGATGGCTTCAGGACTCCTCTTTGAGTGCTTCTTTAATGTGTGGGACTGCCTATTTAATGTTTGTTCCTGATAGAATTGTTCTTTTTTTTAATACCCTCGTTCTGTGAATAGTCTCTGCAGCTTAATCCATGGGTTAGGTACTCAAATTGGGTCTGATAACCAAGCCTGTCGAACTTAGATATGGATTTAAAGATCCGGTCTTCCCAATGCAACGGTCGCTAAGAATTTACAACGAATTCAGTAATAGTTATGTTATCATATGTTTTTAGTAGTTCTTCTCATTGTTACTATATATTTGAGATTTGTATGTTGTACCGAAAATGAGTATGAGTTGCCATAGGATGAGTATGCCTAAGTAGAGTACTATATAATGAGTGCCATATAAGAGTGCGTGTAAGTGTACCTAATCGAGTGTTTGACCAAGTGAAGTGCCACTATTAGTGCTCAACGTGAGTGCCACATTATAGTGCCTAACTAGTAGATGCCACTTATTTTCAATTGACTTTTCATATGGCATATCTACCTGAGCTTAAGAAATAGCTACTCTAATTATGTTGGTGTTACTACGCTTTCATAGGTAATAAAGGTAATGTAAGGAATCGATTTGGTGTCTATATTTTAGCAGTTATGCGCTAAGGATATAATGTAGTCATTTTCCTACTTAATGTGGAAGTTTAAGATACTTTTTCTTATCACATTATTTACGCTGTATAACATTACATACGACCTTAATACACTAAACTAATATCAACTATGACATCATTATTATACCACTACATATTGACACTTACATTAAAACCATAAATACACATCATAACTCCTTAACTCATATTTCATAGATAATTTTTATAGATAAGCACTCAACTATATGATGGTCTACAAATTATTGAATGGCTTCACATCATTTGATTCTCCATCATGACATTATTATTGCACTTCACAGACCATTGATTTAGCATATTATCTTAATCATATTTGAGGTTTTCAATCACAGTTGCTTAGTCAATTTAGATGACGTTCTATCTTTGATACATCTTATAATTTATTATTATTATGAATGATTATTTTCAATTATATTATGATGAATATCATTT
This sequence comes from Trachelipus rathkii, assembly GCA_015478945.1. Taxonomy (NCBI): domain Eukaryota; kingdom Metazoa; phylum Arthropoda; class Malacostraca; order Isopoda; family Trachelipodidae; genus Trachelipus; species Trachelipus rathkii. The sequence continues at coordinate 14,432 of JABUQX010121201.1, forward strand.
ATTTGACTGTGACTCATGCTCTTAACCTATACCACAATCGTTAAGATACAGATTTTAATATTAATTTGTCTTCTATTCACACTTTATTCATTAAGTTCTTATTAAAGTATACTGATCCTACCAAGGAGACTACAGTCAGTGACGGCTACTATTACCCCGCAACGGATGACTATGTACTGAGCACCTAGCATGAGTGGACTACCCGCCTGCGTATTCTCTAGCCTCGGCTACGCGAGTTCGCTACTCAGCGGCGCTAATTATTTTTCACCTAGCGTACCCGCACTCAGCCGCGTTGACTAGCCCGCAGATTAGCTGACAATTTATTTCTACCGCATTAACTCACGCGCCGCAGATGACGTACCTTTTAGCAGGCTGACAATTTTTTTATACTGCAGCATTATATTAGTATTACTATTCTCGTCCTGCAGAATGAAATAAATTAATATATTAATATAACTATAAGTTATCTATTGATCAATTTATATTTTTATACTATAAACATTAAAGAATTTCTTTTCAAATTTATAACTATTTGAAGTTTATTGTAATTATATTACTGTTCAATACTTATAATAACTTTATTTTATTAAAAACATTTTCGCGAACGGCTAAAACTGTAACTCATTACAGACCTAATTATATTTATCATTAATTATATTTATATATTAACATTATTTTTTAATTAATAGACTCTTTTGATTAATAGGGACCTAGTATATCTCATTTAACTGGATTTGTTGTGTATATGATGAGGTCGATATAAAGACAAAAGTCCAGAAGCATGTTTCGAAATGTTGCAGACCAGGTTTAGCTAATGTTGGTGTACTATTTACTATAACAATGGGTGTAGGACTCGATTTTCATCAATTGAACGTTTTAATATCACTGTACTTTAACTTACTATATACATTAGCAGTACATAGCTTAAGATAAAATTCTTCAGGTATTGAGGTATGTTATGGGTATTTCTCGTAAACACTAAGACTTTGAATCTCATTCTTACTCACGATTGACTTTTGTTAAATCATAGGTAACCAACTTTGTATAACTAATTTGCTTATTTTAATAAACTTCTATTAACTTACTTAGACTTTTAACTGCTTTAACTTTCATGCATATTATAGCTTATATAGCTTATATTAACTTATTCCTGATTTTTAAAACTAGCTATTTATTGATGCTTTGACTTATATTTAAACTGCTTATTACACTATTTTGATGTTCCATAGACACGTTAATCCTTTTAAGAGTGTCACTATTGTAACTATGGTATTTAAATAGTAGGTCTACATTGAATATGATATAAATTAAAATAATATTATTTATAAAACTAAGGTAATAGTTTGTCTAAAAGAAGCAAAAATTTTTTAAACTGCATTTAACTTTCTGCACAGGAGAAAAAAAACTATTTTACATGCTTTACTAATGAAGCTATTTAAAATTCTTTCTTGCTATTTATCTGCTTTAACTTTCTGCTTTAATTACTGCTTACTAATATTAATTCTTTTTCTTAGTAATATACAAGCTGGATATATAACTCACATCTTTCGTCGGAACTTTTTATATTATACATCTATATTATTTTATTTAACAATTTTTTAGACATTAAATAATAAACTAAGCAATAATATAAAGCAGTAAAAACAATAGAAGGTATATTTACTAATAACGTGATTATTAAAGTTTATGCTTATTTTGCTTTTATAACTCGACTTTATTACTGGCTTTTAACTTTTCTGGCTTTATTTATCATAGCTTTAAACTTTCATTTTTAACTTGAGCTTATTATTATTATTTTCTGCATTTATTTCCCCAATATACCTAATATAACCACGTAATCTAACTGTTTTATAAAACTTATTCTGCTTTATACTGTATTTTATAATACATATAATTTATTATACATTTTAATGTTTTTTTTATTTTGTTTTACATTAACTTTTTTATTATTTATATTTGTTAGATTTTTATTTTATTATTATTTTTATTTTTTATGTATTATATTTATTTGTTTTTATTTTTCTTATTATTATTTTATTATTTTTTTTTATTTTTATTAATATTTATACTTTAAGTTGTTTTATACTCATGCTATTGTTTAATTTAGAACACACATTACACGTATGACACTTTAATTAATCATATACACTAATTTCACTATGACACAAGCGTAATTTATTCACTATGTAAATAATTACCTGTATTCTTAAATTTGAACTTATACACTAAACAATGTCACTATGTAACACTTAATATATGACACACATTTCACTATGACCACTTAACATTATTTACTTTATACACACAACACACTTTCACTAACAACACACACACACAAACACCCACACATACACACAACACACCCCCACACAGATTTACTTACACTCACACTAACAGATTTAACTTACACTCATTATTACTAATCAAGATTTACTTTTATCAATAAAACGACCCTCGAGATTTACTCTTGTGGGTTTTCATACAACGTTCCTTTCACACGTGCATAAATGTTCTAAGTCCTGCGGATAAAACTTTTTCCACTTTCGGTTTAAAAAAAAAGTTTGAAAGTTCCCATTTTTAGGGAAATAAGAACGATTTACTTGCTCAAGTTGCCAATCCGGGAGGAATATTTACACAACTTTGAGACGCAGATATGATACTTATAAGCATTTAGAGCGTATCAACTTGGTGGAAATTATTAATATCTTCAGTGGTTTAATTAGATCTAAAGTTCACGAGACATTTTATATTATGCATTCTATTAATTTATTCAGTTGTCTATATAAATTTTATTTACACCTTCATGTTTCTCTTAGTTTTGTTTTAATAGAAATCTAGCTTAATCTAATGTTCAAATGATTATTTGGTATATTTTTCTCATGACTATAGGACATTAATTTATCTTTGAGCTGAGACAAGATAATATTTACTCATTGTGGTTTAAGTTTATTGTTTTTTAATGTGTATATAGAGAGACTTATCTGTTTTGACATTGTACTGGTTTGCGATTAGGGCTATTGTTGTCACTCATGTTAATAATGTATATTGAAGAAAATAACTATTCACTATGACGACGTTATATATCTAAACCTCGATTATATCACTAATGAGACCTTATTTTCATCTTTAGAAAACAATATAATCAGATTTTAATTGCATTAGGTCAGCATAATCTGAATTACTTGATTACCAGAAATTATTTCATTGACACTTTAATTTAGCAATCTATACAAACATAGACAGCAATTCTTCTAATCGATATACATCACTTACCAACACCACAAAGATTTTGATATATATCTCACTGTTCGTGTTAATTACTTATTTTACATAGATTCATCCACTTATATATTTAGCGAATAATTATTTCAACTCGCAGAAATCTAATGTACACAAGGCAGATTTTAATCATTCAGACACCACATAGCAACAGAGTATCAAGATATTACTATAAATCATTAATATTTTATTACACAGATTACTGACATCGTGCAGCTAACCCGAGAGTTTACTTTACACGATTGGCATATTATAACAACAATTAAGATATACTTCTCTATATACACTTGCACACTAATAAACAGATAACTCTTACTGTAGTATTCTATCTTATACACAGAGTTTATCTTACACTCAAGCAAGATTTACTTACACTACTAACACAGATTTACTTACACACACTCACTTTACACATATAACCGTATAATTTATTAAAAACATTTTATGTTTTTAATTAAAAACGTGATTTCAGCTTTCTTTGAGTTTAAAACAGAGAAAATTTATGGTCCTGTAAGTACCCTCATGTGATTCTGAAACAAGTTCATTTTATATAAATCTTCATAATAAATCAAAAAATCAATCGTAAATACATTCATGATGAGTAATTAGATTTATATTATATATAAATTTTAATATAAAGAACTGTTTTTTGTTACTCATTAAATATTATAACTAGCTGGGCCAGCCAAGGGCAAAATAAATATTTCTATCTTAAACTATACTCGAAAATATTTTATTTAGCACAGGATATTTATCTATTGGTCTGTGAGAAATACACTCTATACAGAAAATAGTGCCACTATTTATATATATAATATATCGGGATGAATTATTATGAGACAAGGTCTTATAAGCCTACGCGTTAAAGCCTCAGTTCATATTTGAGGAGGTGAGGCCGACAATGTTTTAGCTATATATTTGTCTTGACATTATTACAAATTAAGTACAAATATTATCATTCTTCTTTGCACTATATTATTAAAGTATAATAAATATATAAATTATAACAAAAATAAGTTCTTCTCTGCTAACATATCAATGTATTATATTTTTATTAAAATCTTTTACTCTATAGATTCTTAAATTTTAAAATTAATAATCAATATTAATTATTTATTACACTTATCTATTTTTATATTTTAATTATCTTTCGATGTTAACTAATAAAAATAACTTCAATAGTTGTTATCATTCTACTAAAATTATTTCATAGGATATTTTTTACATTTATTATTATAGTTATTATTATTATTATATTACTTATTTATATTGATACATGTGTAATAGCACGTTGCAAAGAAAATTACTACTATTACTAAACCCGCTTAACTCCTTACATGATACGAACTGCGCTGAATCTTTACTCTTGTAAAATGGTTGAATATCATGAACTATCATTAGGTTTCATAAATTTATATTAGATAATTCACTAGTTTATTGTACCTAAATTATGACCGGGGCGATTTTAAGTGCCAATAATTATTATCACAGGTCAAATAATATATTATTTAATATTACTTATATTATTAATATTATGTAAATTAATATGACCACATATACTATATTTAGCCTAAATATTTAGTATATTATAAATTTTAGGAATAAACCTTTTTTTTCTGTATCCAGGACTGATTTAATCCTAATACTAGGTAAATCTTTAATAAATTGGAGATTCATTTTCAGATAGATCAATAGGAAATAGAATATCGAGAATTGATCATTTATTTTAAATATTATATTATATTAAATAAATTTATCAAACTTGAACATGCTGGAATTACTGGTTAAGCTCTTTAAGCAGGCAAGAAAGGAAATGTTTACTTCTTTCTTGGTTAGAGTATGGATCGGATTAATCCTTATAATTATTATAATTATGCCTTGATACATTGTGTTTGGTCGAGAATTATTTTATCGCTTATTTGGTTTTACGTATTGTCAGTAAATATTAAATTATGTTTTTTTATCATAATCTACTGACCTCTCTCTTCATGATGGAATGAAAGTATATTGGAAGGATGTGTTTAGTTTTTAGATTACAAATAATCATTTTAAAATTCTTATACTCGTTTTTGGCATTACTTAAGCGGTGGCATTACAAGATATTCTTGGTATATTATTGATATAATAAAGAGTTACTTTATATTTTATCAATAGTGTTATTATCATGAACCAACCTTACTTATGTATATATTATATCACTCAGCTAAATACAAAAGACAATATTATTATGGTTAAATCAGTAATTCACAGTGAATGTAATGAGGTTTTCAAATTCTAATATATAAACAAGAATAACTCACTCAATGGCATATTTGAAATTTTATCATAAGTATTTTGAATCACAACGCATAATCACACATGTATTAAATATATTATACATATATATATATATATATATAAATATATATCACTAATCGTATTATTCGATGAGTCCGGTGAATTATACTTCGTATTAATTAAGTAGTTCAACATATATATTAATATTAATATATCACTGATAAGAAGTGGATTACTAAGAATATACCTTTAAACAAAATTACAGATTTAAATCTCTTGGATATACCTAGAAACAAGTTGTTATCTACTGTGCGAAGGTAGGCCAGACGAATTATAGGAATTTATTTATCTATATGAATTCTCATTTTTTTATAAATCAACACATTAAATATCCTACACACATGAGTATTTCATTTGTAGGTATTAGTAATGAATAGTGTGTCAAGATAATCACTAGAAAATTACATCTTTGTTATTTGAACCTACCACATCATATAAAAGTCATGCTTGGAATTCTAAATACATTATCAATTAGCGTAAGCTCACAGATGAAATATTTAATGTTAGAGTACGTAGATGACGAATGTTAATAGCAGAATTAGAAGATAGAACTAATTTTATGTTATCGATATATAAGTACCGTATTAATCTCAATTACATGATTTATAATATATGATACCGAGAATACTCGTAATTTAGAAATAACCCTGATCGATGTAATCTTAATACGTACCATCAATTAGATAGTTCACTTAAGGTTACTAATACTAGATACGTACAGATAATATTCACGTTTATCTCTTAGAAAACGAAATTTTTGTAAGAAAGTATTTATTAGCTACTCACGCTTAAGTATTCAGATTGATAAACTAATTACTATGTAATATGAGTTAGGTTAAATATTTTTACGTATGTGTTATACTGGAATAGGTATTTAACTGAGACACATATCGTAACTATCCTCTAATCGATATAATGAATATAATGCTAATTGGACATTATTATGTCAATATATTAGATATTTAGTAATTTTTAATATTAATAAATTAGATCAAACAATATATTTTAGTGCTAGTAATGTTGGAAGTGTTTATTAATATTAATATAATTAAATATATTTAACTGTATTAATACTATTTTAAGAAGAACCTTCTTATATATATAAATTACATATGTATATTTAATTTTAGACTTATATAATTATATTAATAATATATATATATATCATTATTATATATTACATATAATATATTTATTATTAATATAATATATATATATAATTATATTATATATTAATGATATATATAAATATATATTATATATTAATAGTTATAAATATATATAAGTATTATAATTATTTACATAACATTTATAGTATTATATTAAATATAAATTTAATTGTAATAATAATGATATTATATAATTAAAATTCTATAATTATATAGTATAAAGTTTTTATATTATCTTTAATTTTTAACTTTCTTTAAAATATAAGTAATATTTACATGTATATCAATATCATAGTTTTAAATTAAATATAATTACCAATAGACTAGGTATATGCAAAAAATAATTAAACATGTTATTTTATACTCATTACTATAAAAACCAAAAAAGCGATATAATATTAATATCTGATAGAACCAATCACTATACGTAAGGTCATATGAGAGTGTATGAGGATTACTTCGTCGGCGACTGTCTCGATACAATGCTAGGGTGATACTCGCTCGTTGTTGTCCGTTCGTTCGCACGTGCTTAATGTATATAAAGGAATCTACGATTTCACATGTCATGTTTTCTGTCTCTATGAAGTATTTTATTTTTATAAATGAAATACTATAATTTATAGGAATTTTAATCGCGCATTTAGTTATTCATATCAATAAAGGAGAGGAGAATCCTACGATATATATGACCTAGTGCAATATAAGTATGTAACATCAGAAACTGAGGTAATAAAATGACAGTTTGATCACGTGAATGAAATTTCCTATATCCCTTTCACTCTCAATAGCGACTAGTAGCAGATAATAATATAATCTTGCCCATATCTTATAACGACTAATTATGGTTCATATATTTGAAGAATAATAAAAAGTTTTGAAATTCTCGAGAGAGGAGAAATTTAGGTGGGACAATTGGTGAAATTAATGAGTAGGCAGAACTTAGAGAGAGATATAAAGGATATCTTAGATGAATAGAATGTTCCTCTTATAATCTTTTATGTACACGATTTATGAGGTGTTAATTGTGTACAAAATGCAACGAATATTTCTAGGGGAAAACACGCACAAGAAAAATGTGTCAAGAAGAAGTGTATAGGTTTTCAAGAGTAATGGATAAGACGAATTTATAGGTTGTTTATAGATAACGCGTATCTCTCTACTTTAAGAGTAGAGAGAAAGTAAGTACCAGTAATAAAATAAATAGAAATATAATTATTGAATAACAAGAAGATAATTACATAATAAATTTCTTTTAAAAAAAATTTTAGTTGAAAATAATTTTTAGTATTAAATAATAATGATGGTTATTATATATTATATAACTTAGTAATAATAAATAATTAAATAAATTAGTTAAATAGATTTATAAAAATAATATGTAATAATAAATTATAATTTTAAAAATCTAACGGGAAAATATTATGAAAAGAATATGAAATAAGAAATAAATGATAAATATGTAATGATAACAATAAAAGAATAGAGTTTATTTATTTTAGATATTATAATTTTATTACATATAATTAATAAATGAGTGAATAAAATAATGAAATTAAATAACTGAAACTAAATATGATAATATAAGCAAAATATTGAAAATATCTACTATAAAAATCAATAATTAATAATATTAATAAATAATAATAATAGCTTGGTGTGATCTTCCCTCATTAGGACTATTCGATCCTATTTAGACTTGACGGGAATTATATATAAACTGAACTAGTAATGAAATAATTGCTTTAAAATTAATTAATTGATTAAAAATTCAACAAAAGCAATTCCCTAGACAAGAAATTATGTATGAAAGATTAAGATAATAACTAAGTAAATAAAGTGAATATAATAACACAAATAAATAAATTAATAAAATAACTATGAAAATGACGAAATTTTTAATAAATTGATAAAATAAATAAATAAATAAATAAAATAAAATAAAAAATCTAAATATGTTTGCCCATAAAGAGTTGAATAATATTTTTATTTTCACATTTTTTAATACCAAATAAAAAGAGAAAAACGAATTTCAGATATTTCAGAGCTTGTCATTCTTTTAAGCATTTAGTAAAGCTTATTATTATTATTATTATTATTATTATTATTATTATTATTATTATTATTATTATTATTATTATTATTATTATTATTATTATTATTATTATTATTATTATTATTATTATTATTATTATTATTATTATTATTATTATTATTATTATTATTATTATTATTATTATTATTATTAATATTATATTTGTATTATTATTATTATTATTATTATTATTATTCTTAATTCTGTTTTTTCTTCATAATACATTTTTATATATAAATTTTTTGAGTATTTCAAATTGTTTTATTTTATTTTTTTTAATTATTATTCCATTGAAAAAATCTTTATTAAAAAATAGGTTTTAATTATTAACTAATTATAATATGTTTCAAGTTTATTAAATTATTATTTATTATATTATTTATAGTTTTCCATTTAATTAATTATTATATAGATTATATATGTATATTGTATATTATAATTTTTATTATTATATTAATATATGATTATTTTGAATTATATTTATTTTAAATTCATTTGTCGGCATGATATCAGTTTCTACAAAATGCGTTTCTCTTTGTGTTTTAGATGGATCTTTATACAAAAATGTGCTTATTATAACTATTCTCTACTTCTTATTTATTCTTTTTGGAGGGCTTCGAGAGTATTGTGATTTATGTATCAAATCTCAGTGTTTAGTTTGCAAGTTGTTCTTTGTTGTTATTTGCGTAGAACTAGGTTGCTATTTAGTGTGTTAACGATGTGTCGTTTGAATATGAGTTGTAGTGTTACGTAATATATTGTGTAGTAGTGTAAAGTTAGATATTCTATATGGTGAAGTGGTAGTAAATTGTGCTGTGATGTAAAGTCAAATTGTGGTGAACTGTAAGTCATCTGTGTGAAAGTGTAAGTTATCATGCAGCGGTGATGTCTATAATATATCTGTGAGTGTGAAGTGTGTTAAAAGTATGTATAATATGTATAAGTTAGTATATAATTATATATATATATATATATATTAATATAATATAATATATATATTTATTATATACTAATATATTATATATATTATATATATATATATATTATATGTATATTTAATCATATATATATATATATATATTATATATATATATATTTATACATATAATACATATAGTATATATATGAATATAATATTATATATATAATAAATATATATATATAATTATATATTATATAATATATATTTTATTATATATATATATAATATAATATATATTATATTATAATATTATTATATATATATAAGATATATATAAATTATTATCATAAATTATTTATTTAATACTATATATAATCATATATATAGTATATATATATAGTATATATATATAATATAATATATATATATAAATATATATATATATATATATATATATATATATTATATATACATACGCGCACTTCCATTTGTATTTGAGGGAAATAACGAAAAAACTTATCCAAAATTGTAACGTATTAAATTCACTAAAATTTAAAAAATAAAATGAGAATTTGAATAAAATCTCTGCTAACAAATTTTACTTAAAGTGAGTTTCATACTTTAAAAATTTTCAACGTTTTGTGTTTACAATCTCCAAAGTCTTTAGTCTCCGAAAAGCGCAAAGCCTTATTTGGGACATAGTCTTTGTAGACCTTTGCGAAACCTTATTTTTAAGTCTTGCCGAAGACTTATTTGAGACATAGACTTTGTAGGCCTTACTGATGCTTTATTTGGAACATAGTCTTTTTAGGCCTTGCTGATGCCTTATTTGGAACATAGCCTTTATATGCTTTGAAAGGAATTTTTCAAACATCTGAAAGACGATTGTTACGTATGTTTTCGTGTTTCTGCAAATAAGCGATAGGAGAGCGATAAATTTATACGTTTTATGGCCTTAATATTTTACATATTTTATGCTTGTTAAGAATTTTTCATACGAGAGAAAGGATTGGAGTGAAAAAAATACCGAATGTAAATACAATAAAAGATTCAGTAAAGTTTGAAATGTTAAACTTCACTTTCAATGATTTACTCTATGTAATATATATATATATATATATATATATATATATATATATATATATATTATATATATATATATATATATATATATATATATATATATATATATATATATATATATATATATATATATATATATATTATTATTATATATAAATATATATATATATATATATATATATATATATATATATATATATATATATATATATATACATATATATGTTTATACATATATTATTAGTACAGATATATATATACATATATAGATATATATATTGTTATTATATTATTATTATTATTATTATTATTATTAATATTATTATTATATATTATTATACATATTATTATTATTACAGTTATTGTTAGCACATGCTGTATTGGCTTATTATATTATTCTACATACATGTGGATATTGGCATTATTGTATGGTTACGCTACATAGCTGGCTGGCTAAGGCTGGCTTATGTTGTTGCTGGTTGATATATACATATTTACATATTGTTATATTATTATTAGCATATACATATTACATATTACATGCATATACACATTATATATATTATATTATATATATACATATATATACATACATATATATATATGTTACATACATACATATTACATATATATATATATGGCTGTATGTATATGATATCGCTAATAAAATGATTGCTAACATTTTACTGATGATAATATTTGGTAAATAAAATCATTATTTTGTTTGTTCATTTCATTGCAAGTACCCCACAACACAATATTGGAATTCTAAACCCAAATATGGGCTTATTTTCAAACATCCATCGAAAGTATGTTTGTACATATGATAAATCCTGTAATATAGCGGGAGTCATTATGTCATATCTGCGGATAAAGTAGGGCGGCAGCGCGAGTAGGTAATGCACCGATTTCCAGGCCGCGAACCATGGGCCGAGATCGATTAGTTTGCGTTTGATGCCCCTGGGTGGAAACATTCGATCTCTTGGTGCGTGACTTTTTTTCTAACGAAAAGGAAGAAAAGTTTTTATCGGCCCGGGACCCTAAACTTATATTACTATTATAGAAAGAACTAGGTGAAAACACGCGCACATTACAGTATATATATATATATCTAGTATATATATATATATATATATATATATATATATATATTATGTAAATAGTATATATATATACATATATATATATATATATATATTTATGTATATATATATATATATATATATATATATATATATATATATATATATATATATATATATATATATATATATATATATATATATTATTATTATTATTATATATATATATAAATATATTATATTATATATATATATTATTATTATATATATATATATATATATATATATATATATTATATATATATATATATATACAAAGGGTTATTATTATATATATATATATGTATGATATATATATATATATATATATATATATATATATATTATTATATATATTAAATATATACATATATATATATATATATACATATACTGGAATAGATCAACGACAGTGGAGGTCTCATCACTCATGTTGTGATTCCAAAGGTGAATATTTGATCCTCAGCGGATTCGTACTTTGGGGTATGATATGAAGGTGTGAGGCTTTCCTTCAGCATACATGCTCGTCTACTTAACCAAATCAGTTTCGGTTCACGCTACAAAATCATTCCCATCTGTGGAGGAAGGAAATATATATATATATATATATATATATATATATATATATATATATATATATATATATATATATATATATATATATATATATATATATATATATATATATATATATATATATATATATATATATATATGTATATATATATATATACCCGTGTGTGCCTTTTCTTCTAGTTCTCTCTATAATAGTCATATGTGTTTTAAGGTCTCGGGCCGATAAAAACTCTTCTTTCCCTTCGCTAGAAAAAAAAGGGTCAAAGTTCCCCATTTTTAGTATCAAGAACGATTTACTTTGCTTCAAGTTTGCAATCGAATATTTTTCACTTGGGAATAAAAGTTAGGCAAACTGAAAATAAAATCTCGGTAATGGTTCCTTGTAGGACATTTTTTAAATCAGTGCATTTAAAGTTCTCACACTCTTGCCCTCGATCTATTCTACTTTATCACACTTAGATATATTATGTAAAGCTCTGCTTTATATTACAAGTTCATACTTGTGTACAAACATACTTTCGTTAGTTTGGGTTTGATGATACGTCCATATTTGAGTTTAGTATTTGTGTGTGTTGTATGATTACTTGCAATTAAATGGATAAACAAAATAATGATGTTTATTTATAATGTTATAAAGTCAGTAAAAAAAATTTAACGCTTATTTTATTAGCGATAGCATGGTTACAATGGCAACGTAGCAGCATTATAACGACACCTTAAAAATTCTTTAGTGACATTACGACGACAACATGAAAATTCTTCAGTTTCATAATAATGTTAAAGATCATCTTATTAGCGACATAATTATTTCAGTGGCAACATAATAGCATTATAACGACAACGTAAGAGTTCATTAGCAATATATATTAAAACGACCGCTATCGGCTTTTCAGTGGCAATGTAACAATATAAAATTTCTCCATTGGCATTATAATCTAAAAGATTGTTATAATATTAATATAGTGGTTTCAGCGTTAACATAACAACAGCGTTATAATAACATAAAGGTTCCTCAGCTACAATATAACGAAACAGTAAGTGTTCATCAGTTTCACTATAATGACTTCTAAGATTTTTTTAGCTACATTATAACTGTACCATAAAAGTTATTCAATGTCTTAATAACTTTTTTTTCTTACAACAATTTAGCAGATTTTCATTGCTAGTGAAAAGTTTCAGCTCAAACGAATTACGAAGTCAAAATAATTATTGACGATGCTGACATGGTATACCTAAAGCTCAGTTTATATGGCAACAATTTGCTCTGATTTAGGAAACTCTATTTTTACATCTTTGCTTCAACATATATATATATATATTATTAGTTATTATATATTATATTATATACATATTATATATATAAATATCTCTGTTATATATATATTATATATATATATTTTTATATATATATATATATATATATATATATATATATATATATATATATATATATATATATATATATATATATAATATTATATATATGTTATATATATATTATTATGTTATATATATATATGTTATTGGTTATTATTATATATATATATATTTATTTATATATTTTTTTAATATATATATATATATATATATATATATATATATATATATATATATATATATATATATATATATATATATATATATATATATATATATATATATATATAATATATATATATATATATATATTTTTATATATTTATATATTATATATATAACTATATAAATTTCAGTTATATATATATTATATATAAATATATATATATATATATATATATATATATATATATATATATATATATATATATAGAAATGTGTGTGCAGGTGTGTATGTATATTTGCGCACATAATTTCACGAGCTCTATTTCAACTAACCCATTAAGCCTTATACTCGCTGTTATGAGGAAACCAACGAAGCAATAAGACTAAACAATAAATCGCGTGTCACGTGATGAAGTCACTCCCTTGGGTCACCAGAAACGAAGTGCAAAAAAATCTTCATTATGATTCTTTTTCTTAAAGAAATAAAAAGTAGATTCTCCTAAAAAGGAATTGTAGGAGGAACTTAAAATAAAGGATTCTTTTAATGATAAGAAGTCCTTTTAATCTTTCTAAAGATTTTTGAGGATGAAAAGTGGAGAAATTTTAGGGGAAAATGCAAGAAAATTTAAAAGAATAGATTGTAAGAAAGAAAACTATTATAAAAGAAACGGATTCCCATTAAGAAGAGGAATGAACTTCCAATAATAATAATAATAATAATAATAATAATAATAATAATAATAATAATAATAATAATAATAATAATAATAATAATAATAATATAATAATAATAATAAATACAATAATAATAATAATAATAATAATAATACAATAATAATAATAATAATAATAATAATAATAATAATAATAATAATTATTGAAGCGGCGCACGAAAACGCGAAAGTGCGTTTCTACGATAAATGCGAAAACGGTTCAATTCCTGATCGAACCAGCGCCACTG